>BROE01000015.1:2748351-2916119 GCA_036571765.1 Plecoglossus altivelis
CCCCCCCCCCCCCCCCCCTCACAAAAAAAAGATGACAGAAAAATTATTGCTCAAACGTTCCTCAGTGGAAATCTGGAATATGAATAATAACTTGACACGTTTTCAGACATAACATCCACATTTGGAACGTTTTTCTCCTCTTTTTTTTCTAGGAAGGAAAACGTGCCTTCAATCATGTTCCTCTCGTTTGGCTCTCGCCAGCTATGGAACCGCTGAAATCTCCCACGAATGTCAGGATCGGCCACAGTAAACATGCTTTCTTTTCCATAAAGAACAAACAAATAAAGTCTGGAGCAGCAGACTCTGACAGACCCACGACTGACTTGCAGGAGGCCGAATCCGAGTCCAAAGAAATTCTTCCAGTGTTTTTGAAATTGGAAACGACAAGCCACATCCTACGTCTGTGTCAACAGTTTTTTTTTTTCCGGAAACAAACAGGGCTTCACGCTGCCGTCAGTTTCCACTGTCTCGCAGGCAGCGACTCGACGCAACGGTCGCAAACACACCGTTTTTTTTTTTTGGTGTGTTCCAATTCAAACAAGCGCGTGTTGTATTTTGACAACTGGTTTAATCTCCCTGTCAATATTGTTGAAAAGCATCAACAGGAGGTACGGGGGCATCGGAAGAAGTACGCAGGCTTAAATGCTAAAGCGAGATTCGTACGGTTCCTCTTCCCGGTCACGCCTAGAAGCAGATCCGAGGCCGTTTAGGGCCAAGGAGGGCTGACAGCCTGAGGCGTGGACTGATCAGACCTCGTGTTTTCCAGGTGAGCGGATACTGCACGCCTGGAACCAACGGCTCGGTGGCAGGACCGGTCTAGACAGAGTCCTACCCTGACACCTATGCCTCGCAGAAGGAGCCAGCGATCTGATACGATGGCTGCAGGCCCAAGAGCGGGGAAGTGTCAGTTAGATCCTGTCGACTGGGGTGTGTGTGTGTGGGGGGGGGGGGGGGGGAGGGGAGGAACTACAGGCCAGACCTGAGCTGACAACCGATACCTGAGAGATCTGTCACTGCGACAACCAGGACCAGCGTTCGAACGCCGCTCTGAGCGGTCGACCTCACCTCTCCTCGATGCGGACCCAGAGGTCGTTGAACTGCCGGTGCCTCTGCTTCTTCTGCTTGTTGCGTCGCTTCTTCTTCAGCTTGCGGTCCACCTTCTCCAGCAGGTCCAAGCTGTCTGGCAGCAGCATGTGGGGAAGCGAGCCGTCCTCCAGGGGGCGCTGATGGAGCTCGTGGAGGAAGGGCTCCAGGTGAGGGGGCTCGTCCAGGTCCTGGCCCAGGGAAGGGCCCTCCTGCTCCGGGTGAAATCTGGACGCTCGCCCGCTGCAAGGCACGAGATCAGCAAGAAATAAGGAAAAGGACAAGCTATTCCTAAACCTTACGATGATTTTGATGGCCAAAAAGGCAAGTTTAGCATGTGTACAATGGCAACATGGGATTAGGAATAATCCAGTTGAGATATCTAAACTGTGTGGATTTGAAAACCCTTTCCTCCTATTCCAAGATTTAAGAGACATCTGCTTTTGATGAATCATTGGTCATCCCTGATGAGTTCGTTCACACACACGCACACACACACACACGCACACACACATACATGTGGCTTCCAATGATGTTTAAAACATTACAGGAATCCATTACAGCTGGACTGGTGCAACTAAAGTGGGATGCCAAACCCCTTTATCCACTCGGTTGTGCATATTTACGACGGAATGTTCCGCTCTCCAGGCTTCCTGTGTCTCCTCCAATCTCGGGTCCAATTTATTTAAGAAATATGTGTGTCTGCGTGTGTGCGCGGTGTTTGTGGAATATTAAGAGGGAAAAATAGACCAAAAATCTAAACAGGGTGCATGGTTCCGTTCCGTGCATGCGTGTGCGTGCCTGTGTGTGTGAGAGAGAAACCAGCTCACTTCAGCTCCTGGGTTCAGGAGGACATATCTGAGATTCTCCCAGATAACGCAGGGATTATTTTTCCTGGGTGAAACCTATCTTCACCATCTCTCTCTCTCTCTCCTCTCCCGGGACTGGCCTCTGGGCTCGGAGATCTGCGTGCCTGTCTGCCTGCCTGCCTGTCCCTGTCTGCCTGCCTGCCTGCCTGCCTGTCTGTCTTCCTGCCTGTCTGTCTTCCTGCCTGTCTGTCATGTGCATGTGGGGAGGGAGGGGTAGTTTTAGACAGGCGCTGCCCTGACATGGGTCTGATCATGCAGGTGGAGAGAGACAAGGCCAGCCAGATTACACACCGATAGCCACCCACATTGACAACAGGACTGAGCTTGCACTATCAAGCAGCGCTGCCATGGATAGACATCTCTGTCCGATGAGAAGGAGCTGACAGGGTGATAACCTCAGGGGCCAACTGAAAGATGTAACAGCCTGATTCCTGACGGGAACAACTTTTATTCAACACGGAAGACAAAACATCTGTCTTTTTTTTTTGGGGGGGGGGAGAGTATATGAGCGTGTGAGTATCTCCATGCCTCTGTACAACCGTGTTCACCCCTATAGTTTGTCGCCACGATTACGCCCTTGACGACGGCGGCCCATAGTGACATGCATTAGCTGCCTTTCAAGCACACATCGAAACACAGCTATTGTTCCAGGAGCCCGTCCCCTTACCCCGGAAGCACTCTGCTGATCTACCGGCCCTGTTCCCCATGTGCCACCGGCCGACCCCAGGCCCTGTAAGAGTCTTTTCAATTACAGCAGCTTAAGAGCCGTGCAAATCTAAATTCATCCTGGCCGTCAGGACCTGAGTGTGCGGCGAACACAAAGACCCCATTTGAGTCGGGAGTGAATGTGGATCTCAGGGGGGGGGGGAGCTGTGGCCGGCGTTAGCTAGCTGCGGCTAGCTGCAAGAGGCCACGCACGCAAGAGGACGCCGCCCACTTAACGACGTCAGCCCCAGTGGCGGTGGCCCTGACCTCGCTGCAGCGAACCCACCACCCTGACAAGGGTGCTATTTATTTTCCTTTTCAAATTGCCAACATCCACGTCAAAAACGCGACTCATTACCCAATTAGCGGATTACGAGCCAGTCCCAGCAAGAAATGCGCAATGGCTGCCTAAAGTCCCTCAAGTCGACATCAAGGGGAAGAGGGGGGGATATGATAAGCTCACGCTAATTTAATAAAGAGGCAAAGACACACGCATCTTCAGATGGAGCTGTGGCTCGTCCTGCAGAGCAACGCGAACGGCTTCTCACCGAGTTCCGCAATTGTTCGAAGATAACACATTTTACACAACAGACCGAGCGGAACTCAACATCTGTTTTAGGTCTCTGGGTGAAATTACACAAAGTAGGAGTGTGCTTACTTGGAAAATGATTTCCATTTGAAATTCGGTCAAAAACAAATAAATACCACACAGGCCTGGGGCAACGGGTACACGGCGAAAAGGCAGACGGCCGTGTAACCATACACCCATTTAAGTGATAAAATATGGTGTGCCAATTTTACAGAGCCAGGTTTTTGGAAGAAATCATAATAAGAAACAAATCTGTGGTAGAACAAGATACTCTCTTCTTTTTTTTTTGGGGGGGGGGGCAAAGGTAGGCTGGTATTGACCACAAGAACCTTGTAAAGGTGGGGTGAGACCTTATGCGGAGCTAACCCATTTTAAACCCCAGTAGTATAGATGTTTATGGTCTGGATGTTCTCAAGCGGCTAAGTTATACAATTTCCCTAAAAACCATGGTAACCTTTAAGTGGTCCACACTGGATTCCAGTAAAGGACAGATCGTTACTGCTAACCAGTGATAAAAAAAAAGGATACTACTTTTCTGGCGTTGTGGTCTCAACTTGTTTATCGCTTCAATATTGTGTTCCTAAACCAAGGTGCAGACAAGGATCTGTGAAGCAGTTCTTCAGCTCCTAGTCTCCTAACAAGCTTTTGGCTGACCACAGCAAAGCTCTTCCATGACAGAACCCACTGTTCTCTGACTTGAGGCCATTACTGAACAGGTACATTCTCCTCAAATCAATTCATTTCAACTTTTTTTTTCTTTTTTTCTCCCCCCAATCGATCCACCATCTGTAGGATAAAACAGTACTGAGGCTTATCTGTGTGTGCGCGCGTGTGCGTGTGCGTGTGCATGCATGGTTACAATAACTGATATTTCCAAGGGAACACTGTCAGCTGTCGGCAGATGTTAAGAGAGGGTTCGGGAGAGAGAAGTTGAGATAAGAAGCTGTGGAGTGGGTGAGGAGGGTGGGGTTAAGGGAGGAGAGGGGCGTGTTCAGGGGGGCGAGAGGAGGTGTGTTCAGGGGGAGGGGTTAGGGGAGGAACGAAGAGGTGTGTTCAGGGGGAGGAGTGGCGGGGTGAGGACAGCTCAGGGTTTCTTATTACCTGTTAATGGTCTGCCCAGCGGGAGTGTGCTCCACTTCGTATCCTTGACTCCTCAGCACATCAATCACCGTGTTGTTGCCCAGGAAGTGACCTGCAATATAAACACTTCTCCTTTCAGCCACAGGATCCCAGCAACAACGCCCGCTCGCCTCACGCCCAAGGAACCGAGCGCTCTGCGGCACGCTGTTACGCTGGCCCTCCCTCCCCCCCTGGACCTCCATTGAAAGAAGCATGAGATGGACGGACAGTCAGTCTGAGTCCACAAGAAGCTCTGGCTGCATTCATATCATGCGTCGCAACAAAGCACTCACACGGACCCCCCCATGCACTTAACCACTGGAGGACAGGGTGAATACCAATGCAAATATGGTAGAAAACGTCAGATTCTTCATTTAAATGTGTATTTTCAAGGATATTTTCTTGGCATTCTCATTCTATAGCGAGTGTTCAGTTTGACAGGCAAGGCAGGGAGAGACAGGAAGCAGGACATGCAGCAGAGCCGTGTTGGAGGCCAGGCTGCTGCTGGAGGGACCCAGCCCACGCAGCGTGCACTCTACCTGGGGAGCCCCCCGGGGGGACTCCCTCCTGCATTCTCTGCCCCCCCTGTTCAGAACTGGCGCGGGGGGTCGACACGGTGTTTTACAAAAGCCCAGTGGCTGGAGAGGAGGGGGGGGATGGGGGGGGATGCCCTCTGACCTGGATAGAAAGACCTCCACCTCTTCTCCTTTCTCCACCCCTCCTAACGGCCCCTCTCTCGTCTCCATCCCTTCCCTTTCTCCCTTCCACTTGTCTGTCCCCTCCTCCACCTCCTCCTCCTCCTCCTTCACTTCAAAACCCAACTAGGTGTAGCGAGGCATCGAGGCTTCAGGTTGCCCGCATGTCAAGAGGTCTCCATTCTCCTCCGCACACTCACAATGGGAGTTGGTCGTGGGGAAGGGTGGGGGGAGAGGTGGTGGTTGGGCGCGGGGGGTGGGGGGTGGAGAGTAGAGGGGCGGGGAGGGGGAAGGAGGTGGATAGGGGGGGGGGGTAATTGTGTTCAACTGCTCAGCCATGCACCATAGAAATGGGTAAACAAAGGACAGGGCTCCTAATCTAGCCCTAATGGAGGGCCGTAACCATCCAGGCACCTTTCTGTAGGGCCGGGCCAAGCCAGGCAGTCCCTCACGCAGGCAGGGGAAGCCGCGGGGAGCCGCAGGGGGTGAGGGCTACAGGTGGGCTTCAGCTGAGAAGTACGCTGTTGTTTTTAGTCGAAACAAAAAGATAACCGTGCTTTAAAAAATAATGAATTGTAAAGTACAGGGAGGCAAAAAAGGCCTGAAGACAGATAGATTTCATGCCGGGTGTGTCTGGAATTATTGATATGTTTTTTTAAAAGATTGAATGGCAGTACGTTTGAGCTGTGCTTTGCTGTATTTGTGTGTTCCTTGGAAACAATGCTAAAAATGGGACTAGTGTGCTCCAGAGTACACAATGAAAAGGGCGTTTCCATGGGGACCCATTATTACCAAACCCTTTAACTACCACAGGTCACTAATAGGCTACAAATTAGCCAATGAATAACTACCGACGACTCACCACAGACTTTACAGACAGAAATTACCTTGACTTAAGGTCAGCAAATCAGCACTTGAACAATTTGTCCTATTTTTCTGAAACGTCTTCGCTAACTGCGCAATTCGTCTGAAGGAGGGGGGTTATACAGTGTGCTTCTTCGGCAAGAGTAAAGCGTAGGAACAGGCGAAAAGCAAAAGAGCAAAACGCACCCAACCTCACAAACTGTGGCCACCTTCGAAACAGGTCAACCCCTCTGCTGTCCCCGGAGTTGCGTCGCTGGTCAGTGCTGGGGTGGTATCGGGTGGGTGGGGCGAGGTTAGGGGCTGCTCAAAAGTGGGAGGGAGACGGGAAGAGGGAGAAGGGGGAGGCGGTGGGCCTGCCCGTGCTTGGAAACGCAGCCCAACATGATTTATGAGGGGAGGGGAGGGGGGGGGGGGGGAGGTCACTTCACGGGGGGATTACGGTGGGACAAATGGAGAGGCACAGGGACACTGAAGGGGGCAGACTTCAAAGGGAAGCCCCCCCCGTGCGAACGCCACCAACAGCCCCCACCTCACCCCACCCCAGGCTGGACCTCATGAGTTAAGCCGTCAATCTGGAGCTGCGCTCCGGGGTCTGGGGTCTGGGGTCTGCCCGCTGACGGGGCCTACGCAGGGAGTTGGACAAGGCTGGCTAGGACAGCCAGAACACACGGAACGTAATCAAATCTCAGTTCCAACATTCCGATACACTGTGTGCGCGTGTGTGTGTGTGTGTGTGTGTGTGTGTGTGTGTGTGTGTGAGACTAAACACTGCATGGACTTTGGACCCGCCAGACATATCGCTGACCGTACGGTGTGACAAAGCTCGACGACTGGCCGAGGCCGGTTCGAAGATGGATAATTGCAAACTTATATAAAAACATTAAAACTACAGTCGTTAAAATGTGATTAACCACTGAAATAACAGTTTACTTAGGAGGGCTGGCTACATGGACTCAAATGAGCCAATTCGCATATTGATGTTAATGTGGGACTCAGCGGCTGAGCACTTCACATGTACATGCGAGTTTCCCATTTGAGGTATAACCAAAACCCCTGAGATGGCAGAACAGGTCGGAAACAAATTGGATCCCACAGAGGAGATCTGAGCACTCTCGCTGCAGCATCCCTTCCAATAAGAGCTTAGGCCTAATCATGCTCAAATGTTTCAAATCGATTCCTGTTCCATCATGAGGGAACGAAAAGCTAAAACAAAAACAGGCATTTCTGATTACAGGTAACTGACGTCTTGGCCGGGGAGAAAGAGAGAGAGAGAGAGAGAGAGAGAGAGAGAGGGGGGGGGGAGCGAGGGCGTTTGTGCGCATGTGAGTGTCTCTATAAGAGAGAGAGAGGGAGAGGGAGAGCAAGAGAGAGGAAGGGAGGGCGTTTGTGAGCATGTGAGTGTGTCTATAAGAGAGAGACAGAGAGAGAGAAAGAAAGTGTGAGAGAGAGTGAGAGAGAGAGAGAGAGCGCAAGAGAGCTAAAGAGTGCTAGGAAGAGAGTGCGAGAGAAATAGAGCATAAGACAGAAAGAGTGAGAGAGAAAGAGAGAAGAAACCAAAAATTATGCTTCAACTGTAACACTTTCCCTGCAATTACTCTGTCTCTGTATTGTAGCCTTTGGCAGCCAAAAGGTCCTGCAGCTCCAGATCCATCAGGTGGTTCCTGACAACTTCTCCCTGCTCACAGGGGCCTTTGAACCCCACCTGGCATGCAAGCAGAAAGAAAATCCTTCTCCCACATCCACTGACCACGGGACCTGGTCTACAAAGGCTAAGATAGGCTTTCAGAACGTCTGACAAGTCGTCTCACTCTGAAAACGAATAGAGACGGGCGAGGGCTGCTATCGCAAGACAACTCGACCTTCCCCAGGCTAATCTCCGGTCACGAAATGTGCGGCTACAGTGATATGTGTGGGGGAGTTTTTTGGCGCTGGCTGGCTCGCTACGTTCTGTCCCTGAGCACTACCAGGTTCTGCGAGGGTTCCGGTCAACTGTCAGACATTGCTGGGGGGGGGGGGGCGGGGGGGGGGGGGGGGGTGGGGGGGGGGGGGGGGGGGGGGTGCCTCCAAGGCTTCTTGTGATGGATGTGCACCATAGAACATCCATCTATTAGTCATACCAGTCATTCCTTCACGGCAGTCGTCATAAGGCGAAGAGAATGAGGCTGATAGGGAGGGGAGGGGGGGGCAAAGTGCGATCAAACGGTCGTGCTCGAAAAACAATCCCACAGAGACTGACTTGAGACCCTCTTGAAGGAGTCTACCTGACGTCTCTCTTGCACGAGCACCCTGTGCGAGGACAGCTCCAACGTCGGCTGTGCGCGTACAGCCTTAGTGACACTGAGCGCACGTCCCGCCTGGCCTGTTGATGGGCCAAAGTCAATCCCTGACATTCACCGTGGTCACTTCAAATGGCATACCAAGGCCGGAAAAATCCACCCTGAGCAAACCTGATGGTGTAGATAAGAAGGGTGGCTGGGCTGAAAGATTCCTTTCAACACTTCCACGGCAAGATTCTTTTTTTTCCCTTCTTCTTCTACAACTCTTTAAAGTGACACGGCATTTACACATTTCTGTCAGTCTAATGGCCCAATGTCCATTGTCAGTAGTTAAATACTAACAAACCGATCTCTCAGTGAAACATTTTGGCTATAAAAGCAGACAGTGCTTCCAATCTTTCTCCGGTAATTAGAACATATGGCAAGCCTTTAAATATAGTTTCTTTCCATACATTGCAATATTTACATTACAACTTGTAACCGGGGCTGAGCGGCAGTTACCAAAACATTACGCATGCTAAGTAAATAAACATCCAGAACACCATTCAGTGCCATGGAGGCCCATTCTGCTGTTTATGTCCACATCGCTCTTGTAGGCCACATTCCTGACAGCCGGAAAGCACTGCAGAGGCACTGGACACAGAGGCAGAAAGCACTGCAGAGGCACTGGACAAAGAGGCTGAAAGCACTGCAGAGGCACTGGACACAGAGGCAGAAAGCACTGCAGAGGCACTGGACACAGAGGCAGAAAGCACTGCAGAGGCACTGGACACAGAGGCTGAAAGCACTGCAGAGGCACTGGACACAGAGGCTGAAAGCACTGCAGAGGCACTGGACGCAGAGGCAGAAAGCACTGCAGAGGCAGTGGACGCAGAAAGCACTGCAGAGGCAGTGGACGCAGAGGCAGTGGACGCAGAGGCTGAAAGCACTGCAGAGGCAGTGGACGCAGAAAGCACTGCAGAGGCACTGGACACAGAGGCAGAAAGCACTGCAGAGGCAGTGGACACAGAGGCTGAAAGCACTGCAAAGGCAGTGGACGCAGAAAGCACTGCTGCCTGCTAGAGGCAGAGGTGTGAGGGGAAGGAGAAGTGCTGACATGTACAGTAGTGTAGATTGTCATCCCTCATAGCAGTCAGGATGGCTAAAACTGTTCAATAAGTAAGACTAAAACTGACTGCCAATGCATCCTTCTCTCGTACATGATGTTACAAACTGGGACTTGATACAACGGTGAAATGTTCCAAAAAATGGCATGTTCTTTTAAGGTAGCTCTGAGGTTGCCTTAATGAGAACCACGCATGGCTGGTCCACTAAGATATGCTCTGTTTGAGGGGGGAGGGGGGGTAGGACGGGTAGCTAACACTAGGTAAACATGTCAACAAGGACCTGGAGTCCACCCCACCTCCCCTCCTCCCATTCCCTCCTCTCCCTCCCCCCTCTCCTGCTCCGGCCAAAACAACTGAGTAAACAACTTTAATAGGGCTTCCAGAGACGCCTGGCCTGGCCTTTCCTGGACAGTCCGTTCCAGCCTGGAGCCTAAACCCTGGAGAAGAGAACTGGGAGCCAACTGGACCGAACCTGAGCGAGTCATCTCACAGTCCAAGGTACAGCATCCATCTTCGACAGCAAGGTACAGCATCCATTTACGCCCCTTCTAGCACCAACCACTCGACACATGGTGAAACACGGTGAGGGGTTGGGTCTGCCTGAATGGGTCGGCCCGGGTCTTTTGACCCGTCTGGATGGATTAGGAAGTGGTACATTCCGCCAAGTGCTCTGTTTCTGGCCATTAAACGTGACTTTACACTAATGGTTTGAGAAAGGCGAGTGAAATGGAAAGGCAATACTTTAGGCTGTTAAGAAATGTACATTACGCAAAATAGGAACCGCATGGCAAAAAAATGGTTTGATTGAAAAATAATGCCTTTGGGTTGTTCCAGCACAAGCGCAGCCAGTGAGTACTGAACTAGTATCTTCTGTCTTCACCGTTCACGAGCCAGTTGCTATGACAAAGTATTACTGAAAGAAACAGATTCATTTACTGGTATAATCGTCCCCCCTGACCTTTCAAAACATCCAATTTTCTAATAATGCTCCACGTCAGTCGCTGAAATAATCCAGATTCTCTGCTGCTGCCGATTGGCCGCAAAGTCAATGCACTAAATCAGAATTTATACGGGCACCTAATCTCTTTCGGCCTTGGGTACCTTGGCTTTATGTATGGATGGAGATCCTATATTAAACCTAGTATATACGTAAAAGTAGCACTTCTAGCCAAATGAAACCTTGACATGTTGTTTCAGTATTCTACCATGCACTCATTAATAACTTTCTGAAGATGAAGTCATACAATTTCCTTCAAAATGATACATTTCTTGAGTCGATGAGCTTTTAAGCAGCTGTACTTTTCCGACAACCCCCTGGCATCGCGGGACCTGCCGGTTCAGGATTTAAGACTCGAACACAGTCGGAAAATCTGCGGTCGAAAGGGGCCGGTGTTTGGTATCCTCTGCTTGGTATCGCCTGTTATGATCTCCTACATCAGATACGCATTCAGCAGCCATGGCCATACTCTTTACTGGACCATAGAGGAACAGGTGAGATACCAGGCAAGATAGATAGCACGCCGGAGACCAGACATGGCTCTATGGAAGCCAAAGAGAAGGCGATGCGCCTTGAACCCAAGCACGCGGAAAACAACGAGCCCGGATCGACGGCGCCCTTTCACCCCGAAGAGATGCTATCTAAGCCTTACTTGAACACTTGTGGGCTCCTTTCGGGCATAGAGAAAGAGGTGGCCCTCAGGTATGTACTAGTTTGTTCTAACCCTCAAAGTGAAATAATGGGCTCGGTTAGCGGGAGAGCGAGAAGGAGGAAACCGGGGAACGGCAGATAATACAGGGAGCAGGCGAGGCAAGATCGAAATCAAGGTGGATGAGGAAAGACACGACAAACAAACAATGGGGGGAATTTTGATTCCGGAGATACCAGCGTGATAACCATAAACGAGGAAGGGCAGCCGGTGAACGGGATCAGGTTCAGACTTCAACACTTCGCCATCATGACCACATAGACTGAAGCTTGACATGCTGCCCATGTAAAGTCTGCATTTCTGGTGGCTACTGACATGAAATCCTACATAATCAGCTTCGTTGGGCCAACATACAATCAGAGGATGATAGACAGGATAACCGCACGACTGTCACAGTCGAAATAAAATCAACAATGTCCACCCCGGTGAAAAATAAAAGTACTGGCATGCCATTAGCCATTTTGCGTTGAGCAGATTTCCAACCTAAATAGGATGTATGGGGTCCGTGTAATGTGCAAACACATTCAGTTCCCGCATTTTCCTCCATCCCTTCTTGCAACAACAAGAACATTCTGAACCCCTTGCATGACAAAGCCTGCATGAATGCAGTCATACGATAGACTGGCCTCTTTTGGCAACGAAAAAAAAAGAAGACTGAACAGAAATAGGGAGCGTCATTCGCTTTCTTCAACCTTCCTGCTTTGATGTAACTTAGACATCAGAGGGAGTTTTAAGGTGGGCATGTGTAGCCGTGCTCAACAGCTACACATGGTCATCGTCGGATTCCCGCTACGGACAATAAAAAGCCAGGACTTGCAGATGAGAAAGGGTGTGAAGCCATTTCTTAAATAAACCAGCTCGAAAAGTGTGTGGTGGCACAAGCTCTTTAGAGTCAGCAAAGGGATTACATATCTCTGGCTCGTTTGTTCATGCCTAAGCCTTGCCAACTAAAGCAAGGGAAATTATGAGAGTCGAATGCCAACAAGCTCCTTTACTATGGGCAATGAAAGAGAGATCAAAGTTAGAATTCCATAAAAGTGAGACGTTTCGAAAAATAAACGGCATCTCGAGTCCAAATCTTTTGCCACGGAATGCCTCAAAAAAGTCTTTTTTTTTTAAATCATCTTTCGGACCAAACGTATTCTAGATCAAGTAAGAGCAAACCAGGCAGAAAAAGGGATTTCATCTGATTTGAGAGAGATCTATGTTTGTGCAAAGCCTTGCGGATTGCCTTCCAGAAGTGTGAGTCAATCTGAAGACAAAATCAGCCCTGCAGGCCTGTTCCATCTTAACTGCTCAACTCATCAACTGTTTCTATCTTTCTCATTCCTTCCAGCTAACCCTCTCCGGAAGGACACCACACCATGTTTCCCAGAAACCCTGTAAACAATGCAGTAATATAACAAAACAAGACCAGCAATCCATATTGGCTCACTAAATACCTATCTGATCTTATTTTCCAAGACCAGAAATCATCTTTTTCTGATTATAGGCCTTTTCAGCGGACTTGCATTTCTAGAAATGAAAGGCATGTAAAGCGAGTGATTTCTTTTGTAAGCATTCAATCATGTCCCCATATCCAACGCCAGTAGCACGCAAACAGTGCACAGAGATTATTTGACAGTAGTATAATATGATGTGTAGTCTGACATACAAAAAAAGGGTTGAGTGTCACTTCACATTTAAACTAAAGAGGAAGGCTGTCCAGACCTTCAGCCAGCACTGGATGAAGGCCTGGCTGATGCAGAACCTATACTTGGACGATTTCCTGGATGCAACATTTATATAGCTGTATTGAAATGGGTGCCTTGGTCATGTGCTTCCTCCGTGACAACTCTGTGCACTAGATGCATAGTTGCAACATCATTCCAGTTCAGGAGGACACCCCCCCCCCTTCTGCCCCCCCCACCCCCACCAGCCACCCCTCCACCCCCCAACCCCACCCCCCAAAAAAGTAGCTTTTTCCAATAACGTGGAAGTCACAAATCATTGGAGTTGTGTTTTCTTACGGCTCTCCCCTCCAGGCGCAATTTTGTATGTTTGTAGTCTAAAATGAAAAGGACAGGTTCTCATAATAATTCCTGCCTGGATCACCAATTTCAGAACAAGACCAACAGATATGTAATTTTCTTTCCTTTCATAGTGGGGAGGCATTTGTGGGCCAAATGAAAGTTTGGCCCAGGGCAAAAAACATCAAGCTTTTCCTCCAGGTGCATCAGCTAACCTGGCAGTGGGGTGGCAGGGTCAGGGAGCAGAGTTCAGGGAAGTTCAACTCTTTCAATAAATCAGAGGGGCTGTTGTGACAAGTTCTGAGTGATTCTTGAACATCTGAACCGCACAGCAGCCAGCGGCTGGCGTCGCAGCCGGACGAACACTGCAGGAAACAGGACAGAAATGGAATCTCGTTTTTTTGCTAGGAATACTAAATCCTTGATGAGTTTGCCTTGGCTGACTTGTTTTCGTGCAGCTTTGGAACGTATAATTTGGATTCGTCCTTCATCTTCAACAATGGATCTTGTATTAAATAAACAATGGAAACGTAATTACACAAGTGAAGACAAATGTGCACTTACAGCGTGTATGTACTCAATTTACTCCTAACATTTCCAGTAAAAAGAAAAACCAGTTTTTCTTTCCATCTTTATTTCAGATATATCCTCATGGTGCTCTTCATATTACATCTATAAAGCCAAATAAACAAATAATCATACTGGATCACGATCTGTACCGCTTTGATATACGTCATGTAGGTTAATAACCTAGTTATTTTCAGATTCTTCAAATCGGGACATCCTGACTTGAAATACTGGAGGCAGACTGAATGTTATAGGTCAGCGGTGGATGCAGGGTAGCATTACTCTAGCAAAGAGCTGCATCTGCAAAGTGTCAACCGCGTGAAGTCTTTTTTTTTAACTGCTCTGTTTGACATCCGTATGCTCATGTCAACACTCACAGTGATAGCTGTAAAACACCCCATTTATGAGACGGAGGAAACAAGAAAATGTTAAACAGATATGAAAGGAGACAACTGGCCCATGTCCGCAGTGCACAGAGCACGGACGAGACTTGGTAACGGAACGAGTATTTCACTGTTAAGGTACGAAGCGAGCCGCACACTGACAAGCATAGATGATTTGTAAATAACAGCTTAAACCCTCCAACAGCTAAGATAACCCAGACATTCACTTAGCCTGTCGTACCCTGCAGAGGTACCAAAGACAGATCTAATTGTCTGTGAAAAGAGTAAAACATTTCAAAGTACGGTAAACACTGAGGCGGTCAACCACAGTTGTAATTACTTGCCCGCAAATATTTAAATTTGTGGTTAAACTAAAGAGCATGTGATATGCTGAGCAGCTGTAGAATGACCAAGCTGCCTCTAACAGTGCTCAGGAACTGTACTCGCCTGCAGATATTGAGCGCTCGACCCTCAACAGTATATAAACATATCATTTTATCAAAGACGGAGGGCCAGGGCATGGCAGAAATTATGAGGAACATGGATACAGATTGTATAGCTGGATTGGGTTACAGTGCTCCAACCCAATGCAATAATGGTTTCCATGTGTTTCTTCAAAACGTACAGTGCTCCTCGGACCATTATCAGTTACCGTGAGTGATGGCACGAGCGCTCCAGTATAAGGGATGAAAACGGGATGGATTTGAGGATGTAATTAGCTCACAGTTATACGGTCATTAGCATTTTTCTAATGAAAATCAACATACAGTGGCAAATATACAGGAAGAACCTGTATATTATGGATTTCTAATTATGTTGGTCTTTAACACAAACAGTTTGGGGGGTTTTTGGTGTCCAAATCATTGGTCACATGATCTTGAATAAACGCATGCAACTTTCTAAATCTTCACATACACAGAGGGCGTTGGGAATTTTGGAATGTACCGTACGTTTTGACAAATCTAGAGCAGAATGGATGCAGACAATGTCCTTAAGTCTATCCAGCTGAAATGCTGTGGCAAGGCCTCAAAAGAGCTGTTCATGCAGGTCTGCCAATCAGCTGGCCAGAGTACAGGACTGGGATAGAACAGCCTACAGGCCGATGCACAGGACTGACTAGGACAAACAGTTTCAAATCATTGAGCCCAAGTCAATGCTGAAGAATTGTCACCGGTCTTTTCTTTTTTACAGAGAAGGTAGCTGCAGTATTAATTTGGAATTGAATAAATATATACATAATTGTATGTTTAATATACACATATAGTAATAATGTTTAATGAACTTTGATTCATAGTATATACTGTATGTAATACCATGTGCTGTTTATCTAGGAGCACGTTAAGAAGTTTTGTTAACACTAGTTTCAGTGTTCAGTTTTGGAGTATGGCTTCGAAACAAAGTTTCAAACTCCTCTCTTACAAAGTCAATGTTTCACATGGAGCACTTGGAACAACATCGATATGGCAAATCCATAACCAGCAGGGCAGCGAAGTAAGACACAGACAGATCTTACACAGATATCCTGTGATTAAAGCAGTTTGTGTTACAGTCACAACAAGTATCAATCTTTTGACCTCATTACTTCTCCATCTGCCAGCCAGTGCGGTGCCAGAGGCTGGCGTTGGCGGTCCGCCACGTGTTAACAGTGTGTCTGGACTAGGAGTGGGACAGTCGACTGGTGCCCCCCTCCCCTCCCCCCTCCCCCCAGAGACCTCAACAGTCCCACTTTGGCAATCACCGTTCTGCACCCCCACCCCCCACCACACACACACACCCCCCCCCCAATACCACCACCACGGAAATAACATTCTTCAAATACCGAATGCATGCGGGGGAAGACGGCGTTAAGAAAAAAAAAAAACATATACTGGAAGCCAGAGTGTGAGAATGTGGGAGTTTGTATGATGTATATGGATGTGTGCGTGTGTGCGTGTGTGTGTGTGTGTGTGTGAGGTGGGGTGTTGGAGAGACATACAGAAAAAGAAAAATATGAAAAGGGGTAAAAACTCTAGTTTGGGTTTGGCTGAATCCATCTGACAACCAGCAGACATGATGACACTAAACGACTTCCAAGATGCAAAAGCTCTAAACTCCCGACTAAAACTTCAGCATATTTCTCACAGCAGAGATAAACCTAAGCCCTATTTCCATATTATTCACTCTGGCATCAGCATCCCCAGCCTGTCTTGTCTGCACAGCTCCTAGAACTCTTTACTGAGAACACCACAGTGTCGAAAAGAACGTTTCGGATCTGTTCAACCAAATCATCGACAATCTCAGTAGAAATATGTCCTCATACTACAAAGAACCGAATGCACACAAAAATGGGGCTGTTTCACCGAGTCTATTGTCTCCCCCCAATCAAACGCAAAAACACCTCCAATGTCATGACACTGTTTTCTCACAGCTTGTCGTTGGACAAAAGTCACCTAAAAAGATCAAAAAGAAATACCTACACGTGCCTCTCGGAACTATTACAAAGTCGTTTCCCGACACGCTCAAAATCTAGTTTCAGATGTTGGCGATCTTTTTACACGTGCTCCGGCCTGCCTTTCAGGACACGACCGGTGGGACGGTGCGAGGACATGAGATGGGGGCCCCCTGATAAGGCCGGCTTCACAGCTGATGTTACAGAGCAGCCAGGGGGCCCTCGGATGAAGGGCTCCATTGTGGATGGGGCCCGTCTCTCACCTTTCACCCCTCTGGGGAATAATTAAGGACACGTTTCCCCCCTGTCGCTGTGGTCTGTAGCCTAGTACTCTTGATAGGGAGCAACCTGGCCTTCCATGTCTGAAGGTGATGCTCCTGGGCGAACGGTCGTATCGGTTACACTCACCTTATTGGACGAGGCCCTTGTTAAATACCCACAGGGACGAGTCATGAAATGTAGTCCCTGTTAGACGCACAAAGCCAGGAGTCCGGCAGACCTATTAGGCGGTCTCTGCTTTCACTCCCAGACTTCCTGTAGCCTGGGAGCTCACCAGACTGTGAAGACCTCTGCTAGCATTTAGAGCTGCCACTGTCCACAACGGAGCGGGCCGCTCGCTCAACCCTTAGTTCGGATGATAAAGAGGATGAATAGCTCAAATGTTTCCCGGTCTACATCAGTGTTTCAATCGTGGTGTTGAGGCTAACAGGCATGTCAGAACAGACTTTAGTCCAGCTACCACAGCTTTATCTCTGATGGAGGACAGTATTCGTCTCAACTCCAATCTCCACTATTTAGACTATTCAGACTGCATCAATCGTTGCATCGGTGTAGTGTTCTGTGAGGTGTCAGCAGTCCAGGTGATTGCATGAAAGAACCCTCATTCCATCTCACACACAAACCATCATGGCTTTACGGCTTTCACAAGAAAAAATACAAAAGTGTGTTTGCTTTGCTTAGATACACAGCAGCCCAAATCTCGCTTTGGTTCTTATCAACGACTCCCACTGCTTAGCTTGAAATCTCTTATCAGCCGCTCAAGAAACAAGCTAGTGCCGAGTTACCGAAAGAATGCCAACATCTAATCCCACATAAACACCCTTAGTTAATATTATCTATGAATCAAACATGCCCTGTTGCCGACAGTGAATGTTTCCTATCTCAGTCTTAAATCAAGACCGCTACCCACTGGGAGGCTCCGGCTCCTATATAAAACACAAATATGCTGTTGAAAAGGTGAATACTTTTAATCAGACTCCCCTTCGTTTGAACCATCTTTATACCGAAACAGTAGGTGAACGATAGCCCGGTCTGACTGCGGCTGGCCCAAGGAGTGGCTACCATCTCTCTTCAAGGCTGAGCGACTTCATCGTTCTCGCGGGGGGCACAAAGGACCGGCGTGCTCTTGTAAACCTGCGTTTGGCTGTGAAACGTGGCCAGCGCTTTGGCCGTCATTAACTGGAAAGGTGACGTAATCGCCTCAGAGGGCTTCGATTTCACACCGAAGGGGAAGCACAACTTTTAAGTCCAGCACGCTTTTATACGCAGCTGTAACATACGTGATTACAGATGGGGCTGGAGGGGAGGAGGAGGGGGAGGGAAAAGGAGGGGAAGGGAGGAGGAGGGAGGCCTGGGTGGTGGCATGGCGATGGGTTCTTCCTCTAGAAAGCGACTTGGCAGGAGAAGAGAGGCCTGACTCAGTCGGCCATTGAGCTCCAATCTCCGTGAACTCTCCGAAAGTTCACCGAGACGTACTCCAACTCCTTCAACATTCTCCGCTTCCAATTTGGGGGTAAATGAAGCTGACGTGGCAACCCTCCTCCTCCAATAAAATTGGATAGCACTGCCATACAAACTGCAGAAAAGCCCAGTCAGAGAGGACCACGACGCTGATTAGCAGCCTATCCACTTGCAAGAGTTGATCTCCCATATACTTCACTCTAAACGGCCTGAGCTAAGCCCTTTCTATCCCGAACGAGGGCTGTTTCTCACAAAGAAAAGAATTTAAATCATTTGTTCTAAGTAGCACTAATCAGATTTTCGACTTATTTCATCGAATGCATGACCTGGGTCTAGTCAGCATCCAGACGACCTCTGACTGAACCGACTTTGGGGCTTAATCTGTTTACGTAAGAACCAAGGAATAAAACTACAGAAGGAGACCGACCTGCTCCGAAGGCAAAGAAGAAGCTCTTGTCTGGGTGCTCCTCCAGGAGCGACCGGACTCTCTTGCCCATCCGCTCATTGCGTTTGTAGATGAGCTCCTGCCTGAAGTAGCTGTCGATCTCCTGGGCGGTGATCTGCTCGCTGGGGGGCAAGGTGACGTTGTTGAAGTTGGGCACCTGGAAAGGATCGAGAAAACAACTTCTGTCAGCCCAGGATGGCTGCCAGTGATTCAACTCAGAGTTCCTCTTCTTGGAAGTTCAGTCGGTTCAAAATGCCATTTCCAAATGATCTGCAATCAGCGGTGCTTCGCATGGGATCTGAAATTGGACTTGACTGTATTTACAGTCGCGGGCTCCCAAAAGCAGAAACCCACCTGGGAGCTGTCATGGTTGAAGATGATGGAGTTCAGGTCTCCACAGTTGTAGTGCTTGATGAGGTCTTCTGTGGTGTAGGGGACCTGCAGGCTTCCAGCACGAAGAGACTCTTGCTGCAGAAGGGTCTGGTTCAGGGCAAATATAACCTGGTAGGGAACAAAACCATTCAGAATGTTAGCCATACTGTCTTCAGTCTAGGCTACATGTGTTTGGTGAACTACTGGAGTTGGTTAAACGTAACTGGTTTATCCTTCTCATATAACGTAATTATGGTGGAGAATCATGACTCCACTAACACGAATAGACACTCTTCCTAGTATGGGAACATATAAGGAAAGCAGACTACTTTTCTTGGCGTTATAAGTTTTCTGGCTCAATAGGTCATTCATCAACCAAATGGACTTAATTGGTGAGCAGTTATTCTTCAGGACATGCTTGGAACCTGTCTAAGCTCAACGATACCGAGTCGCGTTCAAGGAGCGCATTCGTCAACGACATGAATGTCTCCCCGACGCCCTAGAACAAATACGGTCGTTTGTTGCAGAAAGGCCTTGTGGATTTGGGATATGCATCACTTTCCGCTGGAGACTGTTCCAGGGTCTAACTAGCTGTATCTGAAGCCTCGCACGGCGTTCGGTTTCGTTGTCATAATGTACAATTCCGATAAAAAGACATGAACGCAAATCATCCAATTCTGCGCTGCACGAAACTCTGTTGCTCTCACTTTACATACGCACATGTATATTTATGTGTGTATGCGCGTGTATGTGTGTGTATATATATATATATATTTATGTATTTATTTTCCCCCCTCTAAGAGTCAAGCAAACACTAAACATCAGGTGAACAGCGCAGTAAACACAGGAGAAGCAGAAACTGTATTTTGGACTGAAGCTGGGAATCCGTAACATAATGAAGGTTTGCAGCGTTTCTCCCACCGAATATCTTTAGTTTCCCCTGCTGAACAGCCTACTATTGTCCCACCATGAAATTCTCCAGTGTTTCCTGAGCAGCAAGGGCTATGCCTGCTGCCTTAGATCCCCAGCGCACATGAACACCCCCGAAGCTCTTCATCGACCCTCAATTGATCCTTTAGATGGCTCTCCTCGCAAAAATAACAAGTTGATTTGTTTCTCAACAGGCAAGAGTCCATCAAGGAGCCCCTGTGCCGAGCCGCAGCTACATGTGAGTGCGGATAAGCCCGGATCCACGTCAAATGTATATTTATATGCACACCCGTACACTGACTGGGTCCTCTTTTTATGTGTTGTTTTCTACAGTGCTCAGATGACACTTTTTCCTTTGGCGGCCATTGTTGAAGCGGTGGTATAGGAGAAGAGGGCAGAGCTCAGCAGATGCCTTCTTGTCATGAACAAAGGGCCCCCCGCCATCCTCTCCACTCCCCATACTTTCATCAGCCTCCGATCAAAGCGCCACTCTGCATATGAAAAGGGGCCGGCTTTATGCTGCTCAAATTAGCCTATCGCCACCCCGCCAGCCTCCGAACTCCTCAACAAAAACTCTCACATCTGTTTTCTCCGAACCTCATCTTCAGGGGCTTTTCTCAGCCCTTAGCTCAGAGCGCCTTTCAGCCCCTTAAATTATGGTTGCGAGGCAGGGAGGGGGGTGGGAGTGAGGGAGGGTGTGTGTGTCGGGGGGGGGGGTACGGATCACTCATACAGAAAAAAAGGGAAAAGGAGGAGGGTTTGAGAGAGAAGAAGGAGAGCTGAACGAATTACATTTCTTCCTGTGATCCCCTCTCTGTTGTGGTATTGCTGTGGGTCAGTGGGTGCGTTTTCCCCCCACTCAGTCTTTGCCATTCATGGCCGGCAGACTGTTTCATTTTCAATGGCGGTGTGTGCACACCTCAAACCACAGCTGGCTCGTCACAAAGCCCTGCGACCGATGAAAGTCAATAATTGAAGTTTGTTGTGGACCAGTTACAAGTTGAGTTGAAGTGGACATTTTCCGCGGAGAACCGCTTTTCCCCCAAAAAAACACACAAAAAAACCCATCGGCACCTGAACTATTTTCATTCATCTCATAGCATTTACAGATAATGTCGAACTAGGAAAAAGGTTAAAACAGTCAATCTAACAAAAAAGACAACTGGGAACCCTTTTATTAAGGAACACAAGAAGATTTTTCAGCAATCAGTCTACGTGCTCTAATGACAGCAGACATCAGGTAGAATCAGCCGATGAACTCGTGTCTCGCGCAGACATAATAGCCAAATAGACTAACCACCTGATGACATAGCACTTAATCGCGATTACCCCAGCTATGCCGCAGCTTTTTCAGCCTAACATCCACACTACAGACTAAAGAGTTGGTCTCAGGTTTTTTGGGAAGCTCAGGGCTGACAAGCCTGTAAGAATTTTTTCCAGCAGCCAAACAGCTGAATAGTCTTGGCAGAATTCCAAAGATGAATGACGTTTTTCTTTTTTTCTGACTGTCAGGCCTTAATAACGTTATCAAAGAACCCCCAAACTTCGTGGCTCGACTGTATACGGTTCCCTTTTTTTCCCCATCGTTTTTTTTCTCCAAGAGTTACAAATGAGAGACTAGTTTCTGCTATTTAAACGGAAACGTAATTGAATTATATTCGAAAGCGACATTTTGTGGTTCATTAAGTCAGGTTGCCGGCTGGCTCTCGCATTGGAATCAAAGAGGCCCTGGAATCGGAGGGTTGCTGCTTGTGGTTGCTGACAACATCGCTCTCACTGAAGCCTAGGCAAGGTAGAAGATGTTGACCACATCGTGTAGTGGTCGGCCCTCCTCAACCTCTAATGACTCCAGCCTTTTCCTCTGGAATCCCAAACATGGCTTTTCACCTCATTTACAACACACCTCTTTACTTTCTTCAAAATCAATTCATAACAAAAATGCATGACATTTTAGACTACACCTTCTCCACCCCCCCCAAAACCTTTGGCTTCGACCTCAAACCCCTTAAAAAGGCCATAACATCCTTTCACAGCTGTCACAGGTAGGGTAAGGGTAGTGGAATAGCCACAGATCTACACAGGCTATGTGTACTGGAGCTGAGGGCCTGCATGAGAATAGTTACCACAGTCCACAATTCAGGGACCACCTTGCTAAGCTACAAACAGCCCCATAGTCCTGCCAGTCACAGCGAGACAGACCAAACAGTGAGCTTGCTCCCTTGTCAGTTAGCTCAACGAGCCCCCCCCCAATCTCCCTCCAATAAATCCCTCAGCGCCCACGAGAGAGCTTTCCCTTTCAGCCTGCGATCGCTTGTCACCGTGTCTGTTGGCAAGTGTCGGTTTCCCGGAGCTCCGTGAGGTTCGTCGGGCAGGAGAGGGCGACGCCTCGGCAGGGCTGAGGTAAAGCAGGGGCTGAGCGCCGTCAAATTCCTGCCTGTTTGCGTTATCTCATCCTGTCGTCTGCTCTGCCTCTCCATCCTTCCTTTGATCCCGGAGACCCTCCGCTAGACAGGTCTTGAGATTTGACCCCTGCATTCCTTTGGGGGTCTAATGACTGCAGAGTGCCAGGGCTCGTCATTATGGATTACTGGAGACGTTTGAGCTCCCACATAAGCATGCCTTTGAAGATTCTTTATACATTTTTTCATTTATGACCCCCCCCCCCTTTCTTGAAGGGAACTTCATTGAAGACCCAATCGGTTATCCAAATACAACAGACCGTTCCACCAGCCATCTCCTTCGATACACATTGACACCCACCGACGTTTGGGCAAACTCTGTAGAACTTGGTCTCCTCTCAGAAGCGGCTTTGTCGATTGAGTCCAAAAATCCAAGTTACCATAAATACATCGGAGTACACGCGCGTAAATAAAAGCCGAAAGACGGAGAACTGACCAATGTAAACAGCTTCAGAGCGGGAGACCGACCTGTTTATGTGTATGGGAGCGGTGGTCTGGCTTTCTGTCATGGTAATATGGGAGTGAAAATAAACCTGCCCAAGACTACTGCCTGGTGATGGGCATGGATGTCAAGCGGGGGAGGCAGGGGGTCCAGTACTATCGAGAACCTGTGGAGGGGAAGGTTAGGTCACGTGCAGCTGTGTGGTTAAGGGTGGGGCTAGAATGTCCAATGGGACGGGAGAACGGGGGTGGTGGGCAGGGGGTTAAGGTGACAACTAGATTCACCAGATCACGGCAACCCGAGTCAAGCTCAAAGTTTTTTTGTTCATGCCCCAAACTGCAGTTGTGCTGGACCGATCAGCGTCCTGTGAGGAACTACTGGTCGACTACCAGCATGTCTGAAGGTAGCCCGTGTGGTTATGTGTAACATACCACCCGACGATCCAGGTTGGGACTAAGGGGGAGGTGAGAGGGGGGGTACTGAGGTGGAGGTGGTGTTCCTGGGATCAGTCTAATAAGCTGCGGAGCCGCTCAGACAAGGCCGCCCGCAGGGCCGTGTGGGATCCGTGCTCCTCCGATATCCCAGCTGCCACTTGCAACGGAGCGAAGCTCTGACTTCCTCTGCGCCTTGGAGGGGCATGGCTGATGTTACATCAAGCCCACCATCCCCTCGTGCACACGCTAAGCAAAGGCATTCTTGGGGGGGTTGGGGGGGGGGGGGGGGGGGTTGGGAGGGGGTTGGTGGCACATTTACCTTGGTGCACGGCCGCAGCCAAATATTTTGGCTGTCAAAGTGAATCACCCTCAAAACAAGGGAAGGAGGGAAGGGGGGCCCGCCGTGGCGAGAACGACAGCCTCGCTGAGCAACCCCCCGCCACCGCCCCCCCCCTCCCGTTCCGATCACAAGTACAGGGCAGTGGGCTACCTCCCCCGCAGCGACGCCTATCAACGCCACCATCGCCGCCCCCCCCAACAGTGAAGGGACAGCAAGAGAGAGGCAGAGGGGTGCGGGTCACAGAGCTCCTCTGTTCACATGCCCCGCACACGCCTTTCAAAACACACGGAAAGTGGAGCTCCTCAATTCAACAGTCCATTGAGGACAAACATGAGAGGCACAGCGAGTAGGGAGCAAAATAAATACGAAAGAAAGAGCCCTCCGCTGTGGAATCAAAACACCCATCGATCTTTCGCTGGATGTTGACGGAGGGAACTCGCGTTCATCCGAGGGACAGCTTGCGTTCAGGCCAACGCAGCAGCGGGGCCACTCTTGTCTCTGATGGGCGTGTGGACGAGACGATGTCTGGGGGACCGCGCAAAACATGGAGGTCCTTATCGAAGGAATATCTTCTCTTTCCTTTCCAAGATCTTTCCGTTTGAGAGGGTGACGGTTTGACCTCGGCCAAGTCTAAAAGTCACTAATGCACCTCCTAGCTGAACCGCGTGTGTATAGAGGGTCAGATAAGCACGTTCTTGCTTGATTAATGCTGTCACATCTTACAGAGTTCTGCAGCCCTGGGTTCACTTTTGGCCTTGTCCAGTTCCTCGGATCAAAACAATGAGGGGAGAACAGCTTCACGGGGGATGAAAACCGCACATTCACTACGTTACCCACAATCCTCCAAAGCTTGGCCCTAACTCAGCTTACTGGCAAAGGGTTCCTTAATGAACCTAAACTGTGGACGGGCCCAACTGGAAAAATGTGTCCATCTCACGGAAAACAGCGGCATGCAGATCCTGTACGTCCAAAACCTCAGAGAGCTGAGTTTGCCAAAGGGATCGAGTCTGTGGTTGCTGAGAGAACTGCAGCGAGAGGCTAACACAGACAACGTAGCAAGGCCTTCCTCCCCAACCCACAACCACAGGCTCCTGAACATGATGCAAAATATGAAGAATATTCATCCGGTTATGTCCTGGAGGTTGCTTCGTGTTCACTGTCATGGATTAGTGAGATGGGTTACTTGACATAAACACAATAGAGAGGCAGGACCAAGAGTTAGCCTGTGTAGAAGGGGGGGGGGGGGGCGAGGGAAAAGGAATTGTTCAGAGACGTTGAGTTCAAAAACATGCTGAGTGAAATTGACTTTTATTCAGTACTTTACTCCCCTGACAAGGAGAAAGTTTGAGTTAATACAAGTGGTCAGGGGCACAGCTGCAGCTGTAGGTCTGCTCACAGAATGTGAGTGAGGGGCTTTTAGAGAGAGAGAGAGAGAGAGAGAGAGAGCGAGAGACAGAGAGTGAGCGAGAGAGAGAGAGAGCGAGAGAGAGAGCGAGAGAGAGAGAAAGAGAGAGATGCAATTAACTTTGGTCAGACAGGAACAGTGGGCTTCTTGTCAGGCATCCACAGCTTTTATGATGTCAGCTACCAAATCCAGACAAAGACACACCATCCCCAAAGACAAACACTCTTTTGGTTTAAATGACCCTGAAAACGCAGGCTGTTTCATCTGAAGAGTGTGGAATTCTCTCCAAGCGAGGACAAAAAGTAAACAATACACGGGGGTTTGGGTGCGGGTTGGGGGTTGCCCTTTCACTCTCCCCTGCCCCAGTGTGGATCAGAATGCAGTAGACAGATGGGAAAGCTGGGCTATACTCCATTCTAACACTGTAAACAGGATTCCCGGGTGGCAACAAAGAACAAAGTCCTGGATTATATATATTTTTCTTAAACGGCGCGCCGCTTCGGACGAAGCGTGCAGGGCTTGGAAACGTCGCCGTCTCAGTTTATAATTCACAGCTGCGCCGGACTTCGCCTGTGAAGTAGCGAGGGCGGCTCTCTCTGTGTTCGTACGCGCCCGCGAACGGATGGCGGCACGGTTTAGTCGTGTTAGTGAACCCGCGAGATCCTTCTCAGACGAACGTGGTTCGCATCACCGCGGAACGTTTCCACAGAGGATACGTTCAACTATTGTTGTCACTCAGAAGACAGGCCGGAGAGAAAAGCCTTTGCTTAATGAAAGGGTTCATCTTTCTCAATACTGACTAGAATTACAGTTCCTGCACAATCACACTGAAGTCGAGTATCTACCTGAAACAATGTTCAGAAGCACACTTGAAGTATGTTCTTCCATAGCTGAAAGCGTGAGTGTTGACATAACCCCTCACATCACCGGTGTGTTCCATGTTTGGCAAACACCAGCCTTAGGAAGTCAATTCATTTCACAGGGATTATCTGTTAGCGCAATAAAATGGCAACGCAAATATCGAGTGTGCCAGCATACATAACACACACTTGTGCGTTAAAAGACGAACGGTGATTTCGTTCTTTTGAGTCAAAGCAACAGACCATCACATCTCCAATTATCCCAAACCATGGCTATCTGTCAAAATGGTATGCTATCATCCGTTCATTTGTCAAACGGAAGTAAGCTCCATTCAGATCCGAATTCTTAGCGCGTGCATGAAAATCTATCCTTCAAACCTCTTAACTATCACTTTGACACAAGGAGTCCCAAGGCATAACATGCTTCTATGCCATCAGATGGCAAGTGCTTTTCTGTATTTACAAAGGTCACCTGGGTGAAGGAAGAGGAGCTAAATTCCATAAGTGTTTCACTGTGGACATAGGTGTGTTCAACATGCATTACCCAGTGCAGATATTTGCTTGCCAGGTGGCGAGGGCTGTTATTGGTCCTGAACGTCTCGGATCGAATCCATCTGGCCACACTCTCAGGTATAATTAGTTCCTGAGGAAAGTCGACGAACACGGAAAACTGACATGTAGATTCTCAGGGTTTGACGTCTATGGTTACGGATCTAATGTTCTTTGTAATTTCCTTTCAGCTTCTTTTGGGTCTGTTTAACAGATGGTTCGGCCCACGATCAGATTCGTGTAAAAAAAAAAATGGCCTGAGAGCGTACGAGTCGGAGGGACGGTCCATCGACTGAAACGGGACGTCTTCTACAGGTCTTTATTGTTTTCATTGTCACGGTTACTCAGGTGTTAATCCGTTTCACAATTTAGGTGTATCTCCCCATGACAACTCGATCTCCCTGTACTTGCTGGTAGCTGTTACATATGCTAATGGTGATCGGCTGTAGGTTGGTGCTAATGAAGGCCTGAGGCAACTGTTCTATTCTCTCAGCAGCACAGACCAGGGGACAATACGTTGAATGACAGGGCTTAAAGAAATTGAAATTGAGTGTTAATTACTTACATGTTCCTACACTAGGAGGGCTTACGATGATAGCAATAGCCCTCAGTATGAGAGCTGGGTTGCGACTTTCACTAAATTATGAAACCTTGGAATACTTCATGGAAAACGATTTGATGTGTGTTACGCTGTTGAAACAAACTGAGATAGCAATAGGCCTATCTATAATTACATCTGGACTTTGTATTTAGTGCAGCTTTTTTATTATGCTTCTTTGAGTTACTGCACTTTATTCTGGCAGTAATCACACTAGTGATCCTGAACTAACAATATTTAGGTGAACTTCTGTCACACATTTGCAGCACAAAAAAGGCTAATCTTGACGTGAGGGATGGCAGATTTTATTGAAGTGAAACTTTATTCTCGTGTCAAATTCATTCTAGCTACTGCTCACACAACGTACTGTCGTAGCTTTTGGTGATTTAAGGACTCCAGTTTTTGAAACGAATTTGTCCTAAACCTTTCAAGAAGTCCAAAAGTAGCTCAATTCTGACCTTCTGAAACATGTGGCAGGCACTAGGAAAGATCTGAAACCTCACTGTTGCCCTGCCATGTAGTGCATTTCCGCTATAACTCCAAACAGCCAAGCTTGTTCAATCTTCTATCCTTGTGTTTACTACGTCTGACTCGAACCGCTGGTCTCTCAAGTAGGCCCTCCGCCAGTTCCCTGGCCTCCGCACGTTTTCATGACCTGGTGTTAAAACAGAGACAAGCTATTAAATCCCCATTTGAGCTACACAAGCTTGTGTTACACAACCCGGAAAAGGCCTACGGCGCTATCCGAGAGCAGCCCGTACAACACAGGTTTGCAAAGTTCAGCCTTATACCCAGCGATGGGGGGGGAAAAAACTGGCTTTAGAAACTGGGGCACTATTATCAGCTCCCATGCATGTTGCTATTCAAAGTGACGGAGGTCGAAATCAACCCAGAGTGCAATGCAACCCGCTGTTATAAATGAGGGGAAAATGTGAGATGCAAAAAGGCTGCAGCTTCATCCATCGAGACAGAAAACACCTGCGGAATGTGTGACATCTAATATCTGGCTGTTTGGTCAACACAACTAAGGAAACCAGGCACCTCCGTGTGAAATGTATCCAATTCTGAAGGGGAGTTGTGAAGACATGCTCTTCGGTCCGTAAGGCAATACTGCAGATGTGAATATCGGTACAGCAGGATGGTACTATGTCACTCATCACTGTCATTCTCTTTTTCCCCCCCTTGTACAATCATGAAATAGTTGAAACAGGCACTCTGCCTGCGATCATTAGTTCAATTGACTTAGACA
Source organism: Plecoglossus altivelis (assembly GCA_036571765.1). Classification (NCBI taxonomy): domain Eukaryota; kingdom Metazoa; phylum Chordata; class Actinopteri; order Osmeriformes; family Plecoglossidae; genus Plecoglossus; species Plecoglossus altivelis. Next base: position 2,776,574 of record BROE01000015.1, read on the forward strand.
GCACATCGAACTCCATCCAGAAAAGAACCTATATTACAAACAGAGCAAGAGCGGCAACGGCCACGAGGGGGGAAAAAAAGAATCATTTCAGCATTTAGGAAAATATTCTGGAATCTTCCTAATCAGAAGGGGGATGGCATGCTCGCCTTTGTTCCATTCTGAGTTGAAACATCGCTCATTAAGATCTAATCTGATTACCAAGTGGTTCAGACAGATTTTCCGCTGTGGGCAAACTCAACAAATTAATGGCAGCTTGCCCAAATACTACCCAGCAGGGAAAATAAAGGGAATCTATTGCATTCACAAAGCAGTGGAACTTGCATAACTATTACACTTCATTTATGAACAACTACGTATAGAAATAGCTAATACAGCAGTCATTTCTGCATGACATAGGGCGAAAAAAACATGTACGGAGGAGATCATCTGTTAGTTTTTATTCTCCCCTTCCGCAGGTTATACTTAAACTTCTGATGCTGTAAAATCATTGAATGTTCTCTATTCATTCCACGCATGTCAAAGTTGGTTTTGTGCAACTGCAATCCAATTATTCTACAGTCGACAATGGACGCGTGCTTGCTGTGCGTAGGAAATATCCAAATCCAGCTAAAGTCACTGGCACTAGGAAACGTTGCACACTTGGTTTCACGTAGGCTATCGCAAAGGGAAGGTCGTTTTTTTTGGTTTTAGGAAATAACTTTCTCAGATCTGAACTCTCTGCTGGTAAAGAAAAGCCAGTCGATTTGAATTTTCCAAGCCCTTTCTGACATTGTCATCACCGAGGTCTGTCTTGAACTTATGTGGCAGGGCATTCATTTCAGAATATGGTATGATTTATAATAGGACGACAACATGTAATTTAAGATATAAGTCAGTAAGTTTCCCCCTTCATCTAATATTATCATGTCAGATATGGAGAGGACTTTGACAAAAACAGTCATTAGCGTCCCAGTAGAGGACAAGTCTATGATACTCGTGTCCAGTTCGTTCTTAAATGATGCCGTCGTCCCTCGTGGGCCTTGAACTCCCTTGTAGATGTACACTGAGACAGGCATTCATCATTCCTCCATGGACCATTACTCCCAGTGACAAGGAGAAAGAAAACATCACTTTCAATAGCAGGCTATTTTGCTGAAGTGTGGAATGTCTATTCAGTTCCAGAGTAGACAGAGCGAAAGGACAGTCCTTCATAAGTCTATTGTTGTCTAAAACCAAATCACTTAGTGTAATGTGCCAGCAGGGCTTTCTCTACAGAAGTTCTGAACACAGTGTTAAAGAGCAGTCATGCTTAGTTAAAAGCCAAAGGCAAACGTGGAAATTAAATGACCTTCTTTGTTGGAAAAAGAGCTGGTTTTGCACTGAGGAGACTTCTCATCTCATAACACTCTACAAAATAGGCTTGCAGTCACTGACAATGTCATCTTTTTACTGCCTCTATTAATCCTTAAAAGTGGAAAACAAATGGCCGTAACATTGTGCATTGGAGTTTATGGACTTCAACTGCGAAGACCTGATTTAAAATAACATTGCTTTAGCTTCTGGGTGTTAAGTAAAATTGCCATGTGTAATCCCCTTAGTTCCGAATGAGTATTAGCAGAAATTCCACAATACTCAACATGATTTCATAGCAACTGTGTGCTTTGAAGGACACACATAATTGCAGGGGTCAAATGGGCTGACACACACCCTTGGTTAAACAAGTTTTTTTCTCGTCTTTTTTCTGTTGAATTCAGACGAAAACCATTAGGTTGAACTTTTTTCTTAATAACGGAAGACACTCGCACAGCAGAGTATTTGTTCAGCTGATCTTAGACCACACCTACCTGAGTGTGGTGAAAGAACCATGGAGCCCTTTCTTTCCAGTCAACCATTCTTGGTCTTGAAAAAAAAAAGGTCAGATTTCCCCCCTAAGAAGCCTTTTTAAAGGCTAAACCCTGAACGCTTGTAAAATTTTTTAAAAAAAACCTTTCAAATAAATATAACTTTTTTTTATGATTAAATAAAATCTAACTTCCTAACTCACCTGAGAGAAGTTAAGTCCGTTCAGAGGATGACATTGTTCCTCCACCTTCTCCACAGCGCCGGTCCTCTTCCTCATCCGCTCCGCCTCTTGAGCCAGGTACAGGTCGAGAACGGGCACGCCGCGCGTCTTGATATCCGCCTCGGTCAGCGAGTTCACCATCAGCATCACCCACACCGGCCTCTTCCTCTCCCAGTTCCCAGCGATGGCGTTGAACAGGTAGTCCGCGTAAAGACCTTTCCCTCGCTGGTCAGGGGTCATCCATGACGGCATCATGAGCTTGACGTACTCCAAGTGCCTTTTGAGTCGCCGGTAGATATCTCTGGGCAGCACATCCTGCAGGTTCTCTCCTTGAGGAAGAAGCTGACAACTGGTTAAGGCTGAGATTGTGTAGGGGTCTGTCAGGTCCAGCTCGAAGTACACAATGCTACTCTGCTGGAAGGCTTGTTTGGAGTTCTCCGGGATGAAGTCCCAGACTCTTGTGTAGGGAACATGAATGGTGCCGTAGAAGTAGGATGGAGGGTCCCTTTTTATAGTCCATAGGAAGGAGTTTAAGTCACTTTGCTGCAAACGAAACGATGTCAGAGCAGTTATTTTCCAGACTGCAGACAAGGTAGGTGGCATCATGCCATGCATTTTTGTGAGAAATAAAAAGTATTATACAATAAGAATTGTGTGATTCATTATATCAATTGAGTCTATGAAAATTATACCAAGGAAATGTAGTCTTTGACCAAAACACCACACTTCTATTCAAGAAGCTGTTGAGCCAATTAATGCCAACGCTTAAAGACTGATGACTTCTTATTCACAGGGCACTTAAAGACAGGAGACATCGGAGGCAATACACATCTAAACTGCGCAATCTACAGTTTGTGACCAAATTACAACTTGTTTGCGTGACTCCTTTGTGAAAGTTGCCAAACAATTATTACGGACCATAAAATACATGTTCAACTGTGGGCGAGATAACAGCTGTTCCTTTACCATTCCATTTTCAAAGTATGCGGTAGCCGGTTTGTCAAGTATGTATTGTATTTTGAGGGGTTGTTGGTATCTAATACTTTATGAAGTAAATAATACATACTTACTATAAATACTTACTTTTCTATTTAGCTCACAGGTAGAAGATTCCTTGAGGCTCCATTGGTCAGCTTTCGCCAGCAATAATAGGAACGCTTGAATTAATGCGCCCCAAGTGACCAGCATCGTAGCAAAAACGTTCACGGTATTTTCTCAACGTGTTGCAGGGTACTCAAATCCAAATCCACGGGGACAACGTTATTTGCCTAATTTCCATTCAATGAAATTACTTAAAACACAGCGGCACGTACCCGCCATACTAGTGGACAAAGTCATGTTGGTGCGAGGCTGCGTTTACGTGAAAATGCTGTATCGCGTGAGTGAATGTGCAGAAAGTTTACTTCGATAAGAATATAGTAATGTCACATACTCGTCCTGCTGGTGACACTGGACATTTCCCCTTTACAATGTGCTTTCGTGACACGTGAGAAGCCAGGACATCATTAATCCAAACGTTTGGAAGATTGTAGATCTTTTAAAAGTTGTAGATGCCCGCGCGGGCAACAGGTTATTCGTGCGTCCTCACAAATGCTGTGCAGAGGTGCTCGTGTGTCGGTGTTTCACTATATTCCCACTCCTGCCCGCAAATGGAAATATTACCATCGTTGATCGAAATGTGGAAGAGGATGGATAATCTTCATAAAAAGTAGACCACGGTCGAAAGACGTCCAAAAAAAACATGCAGCAACACCACCAGAGGACGTTTTCTCATCAAGTCCTTCCAGTTTTAACAACTCCGGTCGTTGTTCAGAACTCTCTCACGATGTTGGGAGTGCGAGAGCATCTCTGTCAGACAAGCATGGCCACAACCTACATTGGCCCCCTCCACCCCCTCCCCCTGCGCACTCTCACACTGTGTAATAATCTGATTAAGGATCTGCATATCGTCCCCCGTGGATTAGAGCGGGTGGAGCCCACATTTCGTTTACTTCAACGGGTAGATGTTCCAGGATTCCGTGTGTTTTTGATCACATGCGAAATTGAACAGAATCATCGTGCTTGAGGTCGTGTGCATTACGGAGGCATTGACGCTTAGTAGAACCGTTTGTAAACTGTCTGATTTTAGACCACATAGAAAAAAGGTTATTGTTTCAAGCACGTTAATGTAAGGAACAACTACATGGTTAAAGTAAAGCTAAACTTCACGTATTGTTGACATTTTCGAAGGGAACGTTTAAATTGGATTGTGCCTTGCTACAAATTAGCCTATGGGTCTACTCAAAATTACCAAGACAATCGAGGCCTATTGTAGTAGATACGTTTCTGCTATAGAGGGCAACGTTCACAGCAGACAGCCAAAACAAGTTAAAGTATACTGAGACTGTCTGTGCAAATAAATTGAGTTGTTTAAACAGTCTGACGGTAAACAAATCGTACACGTCTAAATCAATGGCCCTGATTCCCCTTATCAATAGATACGAGGCATTAGAATGGCCAGAAGGAATTATGTTAAGATGGTATCGGTTGATTTTTAAACAATCCTGATAAACGTGTAATTTGAATAGATTACTTGGAGTAAATCTAAATGAACCCATCAACTTTCAAATTCCCATGGGGATCGCCTTCATACAAACGACCTCAGCAGTTTTCTAAGAAACACTCCACCACAGCCCACAATTTAAAGGGATCTTTAAAGGATTTAGTTTGGTACAGTAAACTCCAAAATCCTAGTGTTTTATCTTCCTATTTTCTATAGGAGCACCATCTAGTGGTTACAAACACGCCAAGTGTCAGATCTTGAGTAAAGTACCTACTTAACTAAATAAAAGTGTCTTCCACTACGTGATAGTTAGGATCCATTTTTGAATAGCCGACTAGTTTGCTGGGCAACCACTGGAACTGTGAACGTAAAGCGTGTTCTTACATTTTGTTCTGTTGTCACGTGAGACCTATTTTTGTACGTGTTTTTTAGTCATTGTTCCTTAGAAAAACGCTTTAGCGATTTGTCCAAATATGCGAACTTGAAACTGCCATTCCGATATTTGGCAACACCAAAAGCACAATGTTTTTTCCATAGGTTCCACAGAATACAGTGCATATGCACACTTGTTACCAAACAGAAAATACTATAATCCCACATATTCTACTCAGAAAAAAACTAAGGTTTGAATACACTTATCATGCTGTCATGTGTTTACACCACATTAATGTTCTGTGATAAGAAGCTCTTTGAAGTGGATGTGTGGTCTGGCATTTCAGCAACAAAGCCTATTTTTTAAGTCTTGGTACACCGATCTTTGGAAAAACAAAATAGGAAACCAGAGTGAATTCATTTGTTAGTTAGACAGATGCAGAGATTGGATAATTTCCAAACAACATAACAAAGTAATCGTAAAAATGGAAGACAGACTTGTAAAGAAAGGGAGCTATTTAGTTGTAATGTCTCTCAACCAGAACTGTTTCCAATTAATGTGATTTTTTTGTACTAGAATTGGAGGACTAATATTGAAAAGTAAAGTTGAATTGTAACTTAGAAAAGTGTTTTGGTAGCAGTTTGAGTAGTTTATATAAATAAATCAAATTGTAAAATGGGGATGGATTACTTGAGTGTATGTGAGTGTATGCGTGTCAATTGCATCAATACAGATTTCTTCTTTTTTCAAGTACAGTAAATATTTTTTTTACTAATTATCAGGAGACCATTGTTTTGATCAAGGTAACCATGGAATCCATTAAAAACACATTCCTTGAAAGACCATCATCAAGATCCTTCAAAGTCTTTTGAATCTTTTGATCAAACTATCTGCGACCAGCATACTTTCAAAGATTGAAGACATTGGGAGGAACTGCGAGAAATGCAAGCGAGCACGATTCAATGGAGGTACAACAGTTCAAGTTTCCTGCTGACAGACCTCATAAGTATTGAATGAGACAGAGTGAAAGAGATGGGCAAGTCTCAGAGTAAACAGAAATAGAAGACTTGTGTACTTTAAGCTGGTGTCAGCCCATGACCTCCTGTGGTGTTCTCAGTCTGGGCGAAGTGAGAAGACCAATCCTAGCCTCTCGGAACATGAAGGGTTCTAATGACTTTCCCCCGCCTCAGCGTGTAAAAGAGACCCAGTGTTTGCTAAAGAGACCGCACCGTCTCCGTCTGCTCTGTTTCTGATTATAAAAAAAAGATCTTATTTTGGATCCCGAGCGCAGTTATAGAAGTGAGGATGTTAAGGTTCTTTTCAGGGGGACTGTTTTATGAGTCTTCACTACTGCATCTGTAGATGGAGGCTGAGAAACACACACACACACACACACACACACATACACTCCAATGCTGTTTGCTCAAGCTGGCAAAGAGGTTCCCGATTGGTCATCTCTTAAACCAAGAATATCTCATGACTTGACCACGAGGAAAGCGTCGCAGTTTTAGGGTCTTACAGTCTAGTTTTTACCTCCAAGACTGATGTCTTGAAATGGTACTATGAAAGTTGAACCAGCATTGTAATTCCTTCCTTCCTTTCTTCACAGGGCTGACAGAAATCCCAGGTAAAAATAAACCTAAGACTCTATAAAACATAAGCAAATAGAGAAATCTAAGTCGCATAAAAACATTTAAATTGGGGTAAGATTTCAAAATTGTCATGAACCAGATGGAACAGATGGGACCGTTAAATTAGAAACAGATGTCTTGCACATATAGCTGTTTCCTTAAAGTATAAATATATGGATGTAAAAGCATATAAATGGCATTTCGCATCCAAAGAGATTGCTCTTATCATATATTATGTGTCGTAAATGCTAGGATTGAAGTAGAGCACCATCTCACAGATACGTTCTGTTAAAAACGTACTAGTCATGGTGTTGTTTTTTATTTATTTCTTCACTATTAACAACGACAGTATCAGACACGGCGTTTAAGCAAATACTGGGATCGCACCGGGATCGCTGGCCAACGTTCCGTTAAATCTTATCACGAGACGCTCTTATCATCATAAAACCTCTTCTTGGTTTATATCAACCAGCAAATGCCTTTTTTGGGGGGGGGGCGGTCATTTCCATGGTGGATTGATTTTAGCAGGATGATTGTGTCAGTGAGCATATTATGAGAATAATCTTTCACCTGCTACTTCATCTATTTGTTGACGTTAACGTGTTGACCCTGACCAGAGAGCAGGGCCACTGAGGGGCTTGGATGAAAATATACACAGCCATCACTTACGGCAGAACCAACAAACAAAATGAAAAATGCAATGATAATGACTGTGATGAAAACCTGCTATATTAGTATATTTGCTTAAGAGTAGGAGTAATATGATAATGTTAGGTCACGTGCAGAATTTCTTGTTTTGGTAAGCTAATTGCACAACCCCTTTTAGTGTAATAACGAATGTCCGTTAGCTGCAGGAATAGTAAACAAGTTTGGACTTATACAACAGGGCGATGTGAGAAGTCTGGGCGTCATTGTGTCTTATAGTTAAGTGCAGTTTGGTCTTTTTCCAACAGAGGGAGACACTTTCCCTCACAACCATGAGCTCTCGTAGGATAGTCTCAGTATTTATTTTTATATTGCTTAATAAAACGCAGTGGCACCTGTTGGAGGGAGACATTCTACAGACGTGTTTCTTATCCAAATCAATTGTATTCCGATGATATTTTCAGACAATTTCTGCTCCTTCGTGACACGCAACTGGTATCCAGCCGTGAAGGCTCTTTAAATGAAGTTGAACAGAACATGCAGAGTTCCAGAGCGTTACTCCCCGCCCGCTCCCCGTGCCAACGCTTGCATCCTGCAGGAGCTCCGTTTGACCTCGACCGCGCTGCCTGAGCGTGAAAGCCGTCCGGTGGGAGACGACGTGCATTAGCGAGACCACCCAACGTTCCGGCGCTCGTTCTCCCCGGCTCCTTCCTACCTAGACGGCAGGAAAATGGTTTTCTTTGAGAACCCCCCCCCCTCTCCCCCCCCATCGCCCCCCAGGCCGCTTCCACGCCGTTTCCGCGCAGAGTGGGCCCTTGACAAGCTTCGCCACTCTTAACAAAACAACCTGCGTAGTTACCAATCCCACTACATCCCATTATCATTTCCCCTCCCTTCCCGCCCCGTACTCTCCCAATATTCACTTTCTCTTTCTCCTTACCTACTCTGTACTCACCCCTTGGAGCACGTACTTCGCCACTGAGGGCCCTGGCATTGCGCCACCAGGCCTCCAGCCCCCCCCCCCCCTCACCCGCTCCCCAACGGACCCAGGGCTGGCTAAACAGCGCGGAAAGGAGCTCAATGCGCTTAGATATATCGACTCAATGATCCCCTCCACTAGCAATATTGTGTTACTCTGTTCTAATCCGAACAGGTCTTGTGTATTTCTGAGTACCCCTGTTACGGGGAACCGAATGGCAAGTATACCGTACACCGCCACATGCCATGAGTGCAGTACCAAATCGTTCATATATATATTGTATTTTGTTTTTCATTTCTCTCTCTCCGGCACGCTCTTTATATTCAAATGGGAGAGAGAGCATTGACTGGTGCATTGAATTGAACTGGACTCTGGATCCCCACGGTAACGTGGTTTAACCCTTGCGTGTGTATTTGTTTTAGGCTTAGGTATCTCATGGACCCCGGCCGCTTGGCGAAAACCCAATGGACGATTCCGCCTCATCGGAGACAGACGACCAAAGGTCCACCTCTCTCTCACGCATTTTCCGTCAAACTTTGCCTAAGATTGATAAACATATTGGGCACCTTTGACTGTTATTACGAGGGCTAAAACAGGGGTTTCCAACTTTTCCGAGAGAAAAAACAAACAAAAAGAATTGTCGGTTGTGTCTCTGTACAACCGGTTGGAACAGAACTGTGAGAACGCTGTTTTCGGCGAGCGCAGACAGATGTTTTCAGCACCTTCAAAAGATGATCATGCAAATGTCTGTGTATGTGCTCCTTCTATGTTTAAACCAATATTTCCGCTTGGCTGGAGACTGAGGGCCTCTCACGTCCAAGTCCCCGTGATTGTCAGGTTATAAACAAACGAACCGTTTTGCAGCTGGCGCGGGGCCCATTGAGTGTCACTCATGTCGAAGCAGGTCAATGGATCTTATTCAGCAGAACCATCTCTATTGACAAATGGAAATGTGTACAGTGAGCTTGAACTCAGAGGCATGTGGTTCAAGCAGACTTGGGCCGCTTTTCAATTCTCTACCGCAGAATTTGTCCAAGATTCCCAAATGCGTCTTTTGAAGGGGAATTTAAACAGCGGTGCCTGTACACTCTAGTTCTTTATTGAACTCGCGGAGGTTTATATGGTAAATCAGGATTATACGGTACATTGTTCAGTACATTATCAGTTCAAATTTCCCATAATCTAAATGATCATTTTTAATCGCTATGCTATTAGGCAGGAGGAAAGGCGTAAGCCAAACTTTATGGCTTCAGTGCACAACAAACAACCGTTAAAAGATTGCTCAACCCCATTTCTCACAAACGACTGATGACAAACATTGGAAACCAATTATGCTGTGTCATGCTATGATGAATTGATACCTCACAGAATATGATCATGGTAAATTGTTCTCGTTTTTTTGCATGGAAGACTATCAATAATGTGGCAAACAAAATCCCTTCTGAAGATTTAGGTCTCATATCTACTATAGATAATAACACGTGTTTCACGCTGTAGGTTCTATAGCATGAAACAGGTTGGCATGGCAACAGGGTTTACATCATGTTCTGACTCACTACAGTAAATATGTTGTTGGATTAACAATTCACAAGCAAACCAGTGTATGAAAATATTAACGAGCAAATTGTGAACGTGACGTACACCAGGGATATAGTTCTCCTCTTCAGTTAGATAACAATAGAAATGTAAAAAAAACAACTTTATTATAACTTTGAAGGTTGTATGGTCCAAGTCAATCTGTGTGTCTCGCCTATTAATGGTCCATTAACAACAATAAATGAGACCATTTGCAGGCCCCAATGTGGCAGTGTGAATTAAAACAAGGTTTTATAAATATGGGCTATATGAATCAAATACATATGAAACTGTTAGGCTAGCGAACTGTTCGAATTTGAATGTTAGGTGGCGGTTTGTTTGGAACGTATGAAGTCACAACTGAACAACAAACCTCGTGGACAGTATCGCTGTGGCTGAATATGTAATGAGCCATGTTCACAGTTTTGCTTCCTGATTGCTCCTGAACGCAAGAAATGTTGGCCCTCAGCGTCTCATGTCACCTCGCCGCGCCCTCATTTTATTTCCTCTCTTTCAGCGAACTGAAGGAGAGCAAAACTTATTTGACTGATGAGGAAGATTGGCGTGAAAGGAGCCAGCCATCTCCTTCCCTGACCAATTGCTGACAGAAGCCTCTGCTTGCGCTTCGGGGAGGCAAAGCGATGCGTCCGCGTCGCCAATTTCCTGTCAGCTTATCGCAATGCATCACTTCCTTACTTGGCAGCTGTCTGCCAAAGATTCGAACGACACGAGCATTTCTGCCGAAGCCTTCTGCAGCGTCTGCTCCTGGATGTCCCTGTCAGAACCCTCTCTCCCAGGCCTCCAGGCCTCCAGCCTCCCAGGCCTCCAGCCTCACCTCCCTCCATCCCAGCTCTCCGTTTTGATCCTCACTCAGCCCCTCCTCCGCGAGTTCGCTTTGCCTTCGTTCCCCTCTGCGGCGCACGTGGATTCTGACTTCGCGCTGGAAAAACGAGGCCACTTGGACTTGTGGAACGGTCCCCTCTGTCTTCGACACAAGTTCTGCCCCCTCTCCTCTCCCACTCTCCCACAGGCCTGTGGCAGATGAGAAGCCTGCCTACTTCGACCGGCGCCGTCTCCTTGGGGAGTATCTGCCGCCTCTGTCCTGTCATACTGCGGTGGTTCACCGCGTGAGCTGGCATCGTTAGAACTGTTGCTTTTGAAAAAGGCATGTTGTGTTCGGAGCCCTCTTTGTTCCCCCACAATGTTCTTTTCTCCGCCATTGTACCAGCAGCTCTGTGGCAGAGCAGCCATTGTACCAGCAGCTCTGTGGCAGAGCAGCCATTGTACCAGCAGCTCTGTGGCAGAGCAGCCATTGAATCCCCACAGACATGGTACCATGTCTTATGTTTTAGCCGTTGGTTTCAATTGCGATGCAACATACCGAGTTCGGCGGCCTACCTGGCAGTGAACGAAGAGCGGGTTTCGTGTCATTAATGGTGTCTGTGCTACAGGTTTCCTAATATAGGACATACCTGCTATAGAAATGTGATACTGCAGTGTTCGCTTGCTCTGTCTGCTTTCTCCCATGACATCCTGAGGCGTGAGGATATCTTTCAGCCTGAAGGTCGCTTCCTGCTTGTCAGGTATGAAGGATTTCACACAGCGACTACTACGTCTACAGTCTGTACATCAGCTTGATGAGAATTTTACTGTGGTTTGTTGGAAAAAAATGGTGTTTCTCTCTGCCTCCCTCTACAGGCCGTTCTCTGTTCTGCAAGGTGCCCAGCTGGGCAAAAACTCCTAGAATGATCCATCTCTCCTTCAGACTGCAGTGACTTGGCAGTGGACCTGTAACTGGTGATCAGTCTTCTATGTCCCTTAAGAAATATTGTGTTTGCTCTCATATGTCAGGTTATGGAGTGCTGATGTTCCGTATGTTCATCCATTTGCTGTATTGGCTGCGGAGGTCAGGTGCAACAGGATTTCCAATAATCTGCCCCTGGTTTTTCAGCTCCTGTTTAAATACCTTTATGTTGGTGTTTGACATTTGCATTCCGTTGTCTTCCCAAGCTATCTGGCTTTTGTGCTCATCCCAACTCAACACACATACTTTACTTGTACCCTTTCACAATAACTGTGAGTGACGTGATGGTAAATAATAATATAGAGCCTGGCATACCTGTAGTAAATCATTTCTGCGAGGCATTTCGCACCGGCGTTTAATGCCGTTGTTTGTTGCCTTGGCAACAGAGCTGGAGTGCACATGCCGGGAGCGCGATGGCCGCCACGCCTCAGTGGTTGATGACTTCAAGACTCTACCACGGTGAATCCCTTTGGTTGAAGTAGGGAAGAATTCAACATAATAGACTACAATAGTGCGCTCTGTGTTAACTCTTCGCGTGAAACTTTTTCTTTCTTTTTTTAATTCAGGGAAAAATGATTGCTGGTGTTTCCAGACTTGGTGTTCCAGAGTGTTCTAGGAGTTGTAACGCAGGGCTCAAGCAGTGAAGGGCAGTCAGCACTAGGGGGCGTACCAAGACAGAAGGCCCCTCCTCACAATCCTCCACAAATAGGTCCCCAAGAAGTTGATACAGTTCAATTAGACGCAATATATTGATACCTGATGGTGAACAGTGACATGGTAACGGCTGTGTGACACGATAACCACGATAACCCATGGATAACCCATGTCTCCAGTACCAGTATGGATATCCTGCCGTACTTCAGCAGGTGATGTCAAGAGGCTGTTCATGAGGTCTTCTACCCGTGTGATTGGATGCTCCCCCCTCAGACAACCAACGACCAGCCAATGGAAAGAGAGGCAGGGCTACAGAGAGCCAAAGTGGTGAAGGAGAATAGAAAGGGCGTACTTGTGTTGTGACTCTCGATCACGGACTGATCCTCGTCCTCAACTACAGTCGTACTGTTAAACCGACTGCTGCTGGAGTGTTTGTTTTGAGACGAAAGTATCTTTGTGCATGATAAGGAAGGGACTGATATAGGAAGTTCAACACTGTAAAAACCTCGTGTCAAAGGCAGCCGTCAGTCCATTCTTTTTTCCCCACGGTCTAAAAATGGGATTCTCCATCTCTAAGGAGTCATTTCCCGTTTGGGAAACTCTCTGTTAATCAGCTGTGCATATGCATTACACACCCACACACGTACCGACAAGCCCACATCAAGCGCAGCCCACAATATCTCTGGGATTTAACCTTGCATGGTTTGATTCGTCGCTATTGTGGAAGAGTTACAGCTTGCACAAACAGCGCCGCTGGCATTGAATGTTGGTGACGAAGGAGAATATGAAGTGAAATGAAACATACGAGAGACATCACTAGACGTGTCGTGAGTCTCAATATTTTGCTATCAGACTTCAATTCATCACCTCGCAATCTACATCGGCAATTTCCCATCTCCAGAATGTTTCTATACAAGCCTGAGTTTACGTGCAGACGTATGCCTTCTCCTTTCAAGTTTGCTTAATATATCCCATTTTTGGGGGGGGGGAAGTGGCGTGTATTGTGCAAATGCCATGGTGATAATTGAGGGGCCAGAGCTACATAGGAAGCTGTCATCTCACTTCCAGGTGAGATCCGTAATGGAAGAAATGTACGAGGTGAGAATAGGTAACATAACTCTGAAACCTTGTCCTTGATTGAAGGTTGAAAAATGCGGTTACCCTGTTCGAATGTGACGTTACAAGCTTGCCAGACGTGCTAGCAGGCTTGTAGGCCGAAATTTGAATAGGGTCACCGAAACACAAATTGTGTTTGTTTTTTAAAACTTTTCACAGTTCTGTCATTAGACAGAACCTTGGAAAGGAAAAGTGTTCATTTGTCACTTTTTTTAGTTATCTTTTTAGTTACCTCCCCCCTGACCACTGACTTTGAATCAACAACTCTTTATAATTCATGTCATCATTTCAATCCACAGAAGTGGCCACTTTAACATACTACTTATGAAGTGCTTGAATATGTATGTGTGCCACATGCAAAGACAGGATAAACCCATTGCAACCTAGAGTTAGTTATTGACATACTGTTTGAGCACGGAGCGAAATTGGGTGTGATTTTGGGTGTGGTTCCTCTTCATTTTTTTGTCGAAGGTTAAATTCATTTTCAGCAGAGTGCCAGAGTTAATATTCATCACACACTTTTCAGATGGGCAAATGTTTCAAGGTAAACAATGTTGCTTCGTGATCTGATTGAACGGCAGGTTTGCGAACTGCCAGTATAATTAGCCGGATCGGAATCAGGAAAAAGCATTAGACGCTCAGATACGAATGATCGGCGGAATCCAGGGAGAACGCCTTCGTGAGAGGGTTAGCGATCAGCTTTAATAGAGGGATGTGAATGCATCAGGGGTCAGGAAGAAAAAGGAAGGTTCATGGATCCTCACAGCCGTAACACACACACTCACATGCAGAGGAGACCGGGAAAATGTCCACCGCTGTTGGTCATACGCCAATGGAAGCCAGTGCCAATGACCAACGACTTTAATGGCCACCGAAGGCCAAGTCCACATGCTTAATCGTGGGTTAGCCATGAGAGCAATCTGTTCTGCATGTCAATGTTGGTGTTCTTTTGTGGAGGAAACCCACGTGACCGCAAGGCAAACAGAACAACGTTCTAGCTCAGAAAGCCCCGGAACACGACCCCCCACCTGAGGACTGAACAATGCACCATGCGGGAATCAAACCCATGACCTTCTCGTTGTAAGGTGCAAGTGCACTGCTCCACCATGCGACCGAGCGATATTGGAAAAAAGGCAATTGTTTGTTACATATCTGTCTCGTTTGGCTCCTTTGAAATCTGGGGTCTAGTCAATAACCGGCATTGAGGGGAATTTGTTTGTGCAATGTTGTTATGCGTTTCTCTGCGTCTCTCTCCATTCTGAGAGCTAACACAATCATGTGTGGAAAGAACCAGCTCTTTTGATTGAGTCATTTGCACTTTTCCAACACCTTTATTTTGCAACCCTACGGCTGGCAGCTGCACTGGTGTTCTGGACTATGAAATACTGTAATGAACTCTTTCTCCCTGAGTCAAAGCAATAGAGCTGAAATTGTATGAAAACAGTCTCCAGCTGCAACCATCACGGTGGAGAGTCTGTTCCCTTCTTGAATGTCAGAATTAATTGGGAGTTTCCCTTTTCCTACTGTACGTCGAGTCCACCAGACTTACCTTCTATCTCTGAACATTTTCCAGACAGACAACTTTCGGATCACTTTGTTCTTAAAATGCACATAAAACTTCATATTTTCAAGGTCTTCCCACAACCACTCTAGACACCCCTCTCCTCACCCCCAATCCTCCTCTTTCTTTCCCATCTCACTCCATAGTCCTTGTGGTGGCCCAGTCATGTGGTCGTTGGAGGGAGCCATGAATAAATCAACAGATGCAAAGCAAACACAAGGTTGGCTGTAGGACACGGGAGAAACTGATTAAGGACATGTTATGTCGCCGCCCTCAGATGGTACCTGGCGTCAAGGGCACCGGGGTTAATGAATGGATATGACACTTTCAAGCATGGCACACACCTGTTCCTCCCCCCCCCCCCCCCCCCCCGCCCCTGACCCCAGGGATACACGGAGCTGGGGCCTCCCCTCACCTGCTGTGTGTGCCCACTGAGATCCATCCATCATGGCAGGCTGGCCCCTGCAACTTCATCATGAAATAATGGCTGTCCAGCACGCTCAGCCACTTGAAGTACCGCTGATCTACGTGGATCCTCTCTTTGTCCTGGTGAATCTGTCGATTTCCAGTAAGTTTCAGGAAATTACTTTTTTTTCTTTGTCTGTCCTTCCTTGTCATCACTATCTCTCTCTCTGTCCTCCTCCCCCTATAAAATGTCCTTTATATAAGGACACTGAATCTGCTTAACATAACATAAGTCCAACGCTGCTCGCCCTATTGTCATACTGCTGATTGATTTCTGCCTCGAGGCATCGGGTCCAGGACAGCTCTGAGTGGCGGGAGAACGCGTTCCTCTGCTCCTCTCGGGGTCCTCCTTCCCTCCCCCCTGCCCAGTGACAGTCCTCGTCTCTGGGTTTGATGCTCAGAGCCTCTGACAGAGCCCCATTAGGTCGGAGGCTTGACGCTGTCCGACGGCTGGCCGCAGGACGCCCCGCAGAGCAGAGAGTGACAGGCCCACCTGCTAGGAGACGAGCCACGCAGCGACAGTCTGACACCTCTCTCTCTCTCTCTCTCTCTCTCTCTCTCACACACACACACACACACACACACACTCACACACAGACTCTCACTCACTCACTCACCCCTCGCTTTTCCACCAGACACATTGCCGCTGGAGAACCCTTAGGCCTCAAAGGCTTATCTTAATTGAAGTGTAGCGCAGTATCACGTCCCTTGGCACACACGGTGCCGGATGGATACATATGTACACACGCACACGCTCTCTCGCCAACACGAGAACGCACATCCTGTACGCCAACTTTTCGTCCGCTCGTGTACTTGCTCTTTAGTAGTATGTGCGTATACCACGAGAGTATACCACTCTCATCGGCATCAATCATCGCTGTTGTCGCCACCTTCAAGCTCACAAACAAGCAGGTTGCCCATGTGGATACAGAGTGGCAGAATTTGCGACTGCCATGACTTCGCATTTGCATAATTGTATAAGTGCTGCACTGAATGACCATTATAGAATATAAGCTTTTGTATTGCACGGAAACGTCGCCTTAATCTATTTCCTCTGCTCCTTGGCTCTTGTGAAGGTGAACTACTTTGGCTGGCTTTCATGTAAAGATCGCAAAGAAAAAGGAACTAGGAAGGCTCATTAGCATACATGACAACTACAAAGATGATTAAAAATAGCTTAGTGCTCTTAGGGGGAGTTCTTGCTGAGATGACTCCAGAGCACTCTGCTAATCCTGTGAATGGGTGAGGAAGTTAGGAATGCAATTATGGAGTTATTCTGACATGGGCCAAGAGGTCGTTTTTCTCAGGGCTCAATTTGAACGCCTGTCGGCTGAATTGAGCGTGTGGTCTTTATTCCCAGAATGATTAGCATGAGCAGGATGATTGTCAGTTTTATTTGGCTGATGCTGTTTCTCATTCGTTCATTTACTCCCCTTCATTGTCTCTTCGACAATCTGTTTCTTTCGGTCTCCTTGTCTCTGTGTCTCTGTGTCTCCCTTTCTCTCTCTCTCTCTCTCTCTCTCTCTCTCTCTCTCTCTCTCTCTCTCTCTCTCCCTCTCTCTCTCTCTCTCTCCCTCCCTCTCAGTGTCGTCAAAGTACGTTTCTCGTCGCTTAACCAATCCACTTTTGAAAACGTCCCACAGCCCAATCTTCTTGCCTTTGTTCTACTCAGCGTGTTTGCGCACATTAAGGAAAAATCTGTTTGTCGACATCTGGTGATGAACCAAGCGTTCGCAGGCGCACTTTAATTTGGCCGTGATGTTGATTGATGCACTGTAAGCTGCGAAGAGGCCTGTTTGAGATGATGAGTTACATTCAGATCCTCCCACTTAGAGCTATTCCCTCCACTCAGCCCTGTGTCTCCAAGTGCCAGACACAGAGGTGTTGGCCGCCATTTTGAAACTCATCAAACCGCATCATTCACGGACACGGAATCCCTCCCCCCATCTGCTCAGGCCACTCTAAGATTCTTGGCTCACCCCCCCCCCCCCACCCTCCTCTTTCGGTAAACACACACAACGGAAGACCCTTTTGAGTCTAAATACATGACATATTTGTAGTGTTGATCCAGCACTGGAATCCACACGATGCCACACAAGATCCCCACCTGCCTCCCCGCTGTCCCCCACTGCAGTAGGTGTATGGCCAGCGTAATTTATGCAGACCTGTAGCCATGCTGGCTTATCGCCCTCATTCACTCACAGCCATCTAGTGCTCATCTGTCACGGTGAAGTGGTGGGCTCGGTGACTGTCGTCGCTAATTAGATTATTTGCTCCTGCTGTTGTTTACGGTAAATGAGGGATGGGAGCAGGATGTGCTAAAGAGGTATAATTTACAGGGATTATGCTGTCGCATCTACACATTTAGAGTTTTGAAAACACCACCGGTGAGATGAACTCCACATCGCACGCGGGCGAGCCAGCGGGATGAGGGCGGCCAGACAATGGGAACACTTCGAACTTGGCAGAGACGCCTCCGTGTCTACCGCCAGCCAGAATTCAGAGAGACGTTTGATTTTTCAGCCGCTTCTCCTGGAGCCAGCCATGCTAGATGGCGCTGTATCCAAGCCCTGCTGTCACATGGTAACCGTATACAGAGGGAAGGGGAGGAGGGAGCGCTCGCTCTAAACATCCTTGGAGACACGCGTGCATGTCGGCGCACGTGCGTGTGCGTACGCACCCATCAGCTCACAGACACACAAAACCGCACGCCTCCTCCACGCACACCCACACCTTTAATAACCGCAAATGGATGCATATTTAAATGTATTCCTTTGCCGCAATCAACAATGCAGATTAGCATCGGACTGAAGTGTGGGTGTGGGCGTGGGTGTTGGTGTGTATCACCATAAAGCACATTATCTACCTCCACATCAGTGATTGTGCCTGGACAGAAGGTTTGAAATTGGTTCTCTTCCATATAGCTTGATCTCTATCTAATTAATAACACACAGCTTATATTGCCACAATACCACTGCAGGTATTGGGATCATTATTCATTCACTGGTGACATGAAGCTCTGGGTGGAAGCATGCAGTAACCATCTCAGCATTTCGAATGACATTGTCATCACTGAAAATGGAGGTTCGCGTCAACAAAACTGAATGGGCGCGTTTCTGTGTCTGTTTCGCGCGTGGAGCTCACTGTCTACAGTGTAATTAGACTCAAGTGAATCCCTTAACATCTGACAACAGAGGACGGTCATGTGTACCGCTGTAGAGCTCTCTCAACCTCCTACCAAGAGGTTCCTGACAGCCATCCCCTAAAACACCAGAAGCTGTTAAAAGTCAAACCTGTCATCTGCCAAGGACCTAATAGAAAAGAAACCTATAGCATACATAATTTACACCTCGCCCGCACCGTAATTGTCTTCTCATAAATGGTACGACTGCTGCATTTCTGCATGGCTTCCCACATCCCTACTCGATGGCTGGCTGCCCTTGGGAATGGGCCAGGCTTTAGATTGGATCCCCAGCTCATCGAGTCCCAGGAGGGGTGGGGGGGTGGGGGAGGAGGGTGGTGGGGCAGGTGGGGGTGGTTAAGAGGGGGGTTGGGCTGTGGTTGGGCTGAGGTTGGGCTGGCCCCATGCTGCTGCTGCTTGTCTGGCGCTGGTCGCTCCTCCCCCACGCTGCTCCGTTCCGTCGTCGCCCCAGACAACACGTAGCCAACCTGTGAGGGACCTCCCCTCCTCCTCCGCAGTAGCACGCCGCCGCTGTGTGTCACGCGACACTTATCGTCGGTGCTCTACCACTATCTGGCCCAGATTTGCCGGCTGGCATGTTGATATAGTGGCTGAGATCAGGCGGCTAGCTTTGCGAGCCTGCTGATGTTGTTGTGGATTCATGTCAGCAGGGGGTGAGGGGATAAAAACCACTGTCACCATATTGGGACAATATCTCCGTGGAACCCCTACAGAGACTATTATCTCCAGATTACACCATGTTAATCTGTGTTTAACCTCTGCTCATGCCATAGTTGGAAAATCTCATCAGATTATAGTATATCGTTGCGCATTATATTAAAGATAATATCTTTGCTTACTGCTGAAAGCAGACAGCAACATTGGCTTCAGATGACATTGGGTAAGGATTCCTGCCCATTGTTCTATTGATACAGGTTGTCGTTGTTTTCACCTTGTTTCTGATTTCTTCCAGTCCTTCTAGGTGGGAAGGCTGTTTTAGGAAGAAGAGAGGCTGCAAATATATGTGTTTGCGTGTGTGAGTGTTTGTATGTATGTGTCCCACCATGCTAATAAGAGGCCTGGCTACATTGACTCCCAGCTAGCGGGGGTGTAGATGGCTGATTTATCACACCTGTCAGCCCTGGGCCGGCTGGCGGACTGGAGAAGAGAGTGGACTAATTGATTGTCCTCCTCTGCGTCTTTCACTGAAATTTGTAGCCAGAAATCTATCACAAACAAATCTGGCACTCAGGATAGGAATCTGTGGGTTTCTGCGGTTGCATGTGTCTGTGTAAATAGTCAGGTCGGTTCCTCTGTGTGTGATTGTGTACGCATATCTGCATATGTGTGTGTTGGGTACATGTCCAAGTGTATTTGCGCACAGTGTGCGCGCACGTCATGTACATGCCTCTGACTTACATGCCTGTGTGCAGTCATGCCTTCATGTGTGTGTGTGTGTGTGTGTGTGTGTGGGTGTGTGTGTGTGTGTGTGTGTACGTGTGTGCGTGTGTGAGTGCTATCCTGTCTGTGCTGCCCCCCCCCCCCCCCCACCTCTTCCCCACGGCTCCTCCCCCCCGGCCTCAGATGTACGAATGAAAACTCCGGCACCATCTCTAATCCGATCAGACATTCTTTAAGATGTTGTCGAGACCCAGCCGCAACCCAAGAGCCGATGGAAGAGAAAAAAAAAAGAAAGTTCCCGGTATGAATTCCTTAACCAGCTCAACTCGCTGTCTCTGTGGAAGCAACGGAGGATGTTTATTTAGGCCCGGTTCGGGTATCTTTAAAGGAGCTTATTTAGTCAAAACGGCTCCCACCAAAGCTCAATATTTCATGACTTTATGATTTGATGCCTGCTGATGAAGCTGGGGACCTTCGTTCTGTCAGGCAAGAACGCAGTCCTATCCATCACCACCGACATGCACAGCAAGTCATTAAAACAAGGCTCTGCGTGGTCCTGTACACGCACCAGACTAGTCTTCGCATGCTGGGCTTGTGGCTACCCTTCCGGTGAAGCCTCTGAACACAGCGTATCAAGACCCGCTTGGTCAGAGCCACGTTGGCAGCCAAGTTCAGTCGGAGGACAGCAGACAGCAGATTGCCAAAACAAAAAACAACTCCATGGCCACGATGAGAGGGCACCTCATTTGCCGGAGCATTTGGATCAGACCGGAAGCCTCCGTGGTTTCCTGGTGCAGGCTTCTAAATGCCACCGAAGACACATGACTCTTCGTTGTATTGACTAACAGGGTAATGAGTCCAGGGATTTCCTCCCCATCCTTTACATTGATCTTTACCACTGCAGGACATGTTTCATGGAGAACCTGCTTCCATCCGCAAGGCTGGGAGATAGAAGACCATCACGATATTCCAAAAAAAAAAAAACATTTCAAGATCGGTTTACGGTCTAATAAATCCATCGATTTCTGGAATAGCAGAAGGTAGTGTTTCAGGATTGTACCACAGAGACCAGTCAATAGCCGGTCTCTCGTGTCATCAATTACACAAATGAAGGTAAAGTCCCCCTGGGGTTTGGCCAATACTGTAGACCTTTGGGGATCCAATCTATACTGATTTGATGACGACAGCTAGCAAAGTGTGCCTACATTATCCGTGGGTCTTCGTATACAGTATTACTACCATCCCCTATTCACATTATCTCCACAGCCAGCTGGTAGACAGAGGCTGAAATGATTAGATTATACACGGGCTGCGTAATGGCATAGACGGTCTGACCGCAAACGACCAAAGAATCCAAAAATCTACGTCGTAAATCAACCTCCGTCGAGAAGACTCGTGGGCGAAAGATATCGGCAGAGTTGACAATTCCGTACCCTGCGTGTGAAATATGAAAGAAAGGGTCGGAGTCTGTGTCCACAGGGCTGCGAGGTGTGTGTTGATTGAGAGGTGTTGCTTCAGTCGCGGATCAATGGCCTATCTCCTGCTTCCATGGTGACATATCATGCACGGATGATAGATTCCCTTTGAACAGCCTCCAAAATTGTTGGGTCAGCATATTGAATAACTATTACAAAGGAGGGATGACGGAGAACCTTTTTTTAGCGTTCCAAAACGAGCGAATAATTGGAAATGAGTCCAAATTGTCTGCCGCGTAGGGTGCCCTGTTAGGTCACTGGATAAGCGCGAGTACCACAAAGGTTTGAGGTGACATTGCAGCGGCTGAGTTCAAAACAGGCCTTGGTTCTTAGCTGTATATCTTCCCCCTGTCTCTCTCTCCCTTCTTTCCAGTCACACATAACTTGTAAACCACCCAATAAAGCATTGAAAATGCTACAAATGAAATACAATGTAATATATTTAATGATACTGTGGAGTATGGCTAACATAGCAAGCATGGACATTCCTGTTTCTACACCTGTTCCTTGTTACAGCGCCTGACTATAAGTCATAAGTGAATTCAAATAACTCACACAGCTAGGGGTAACCATCAACAAGCAGGTTGCTGACCTTGTCTAGACTTGCAAACAGAACAACACCCACCATAGCAACCACCTCCAACAGTTCACCCTGGGTCAAGCAGTACTTACTGTGCGTTTTTGAAGTCGAGAGCGATGGGGGGGCACATAGCATTCTTCAAATTTCACACTTCGACCAACGGGGGGCTGGTGCTGTCTTGGTGTTTAGAGCTACATCGGCAAACCTTTAAAAAAAATGTTTTACACAAATTCATCATATCCTAGGTCCGTAGCCCGAGACCCAACGCTATTTCCTCATTCCAACACGGAATCCCCAAATTGTTTTTTGTGACCTGAAACGTACTGCCCTCAAGACACTACCATGTGACCTGGGAGTCATCAGGCACTCTCCATACAAATACGACACGGCATAGACTCAGGACGCACACTGACATGATCAAAAAATGGCTTCCTGTTGCAGACACCTATTTACGATCCCCTGTTTTCCCCTTGTAAGTTCTTCTGCCTATTGGAGGTCCTCAGCCTCCTAATGAGATTCCTCATTAGCTTCTACACTGCCCCCCCCCCCTGCATCTCTCTTTCCTTCTCGGCCAGAACGCCAGCATGGGAATGAGGAGAAACGCAGACAACCGGTGTTCAGGTATAATGATTCAACCTACGCATGTGAATGCTGGACACGGTAGTAGCTGTGGTATTAGCATGTCTCAGGCCATCTGGGTCTTCCGGGCGACAACATTCAGTAACGCGTGCCACGGCTCGTCATTCAAATCGCGAATCGCCTTTTCCGTCGCCGGATCCCTTCATGGGTGCGCCGAAACCCGAAAGTAAACGGCAACCCGTGATTAGCTACTTAGCAGCAGCGGCAGCGATTCAGACCACAAAGGGATTCATTTGTATTCATGGGCGTAAACGTGTTGCTCCATGTCTGCGTGGAGTGTTTTCGTGCGCTGCCGCGCGTGTTTAACAGTGAGGCCGATTTGAGTGGAGTGCTCCCTCAGTTGCACACTCAAGAGATGGAGCGATGGAGAGGTTTGGCTGCCCACTGGCAGAGATCCTCTACCGCACAGAGCAGCTGCACTTGTCAGACCTGCTTTATCTCACACACACACACACACACACACACACACACACACACACACACACACACACACACACACACTCCCTCTTCAATATATGATGAGATGACAAGGGGAGGGAGCTGGAGCGGTCATAAAGTGCACTTCAGTGTTTCATGATGTGAAATGGAGGTGATGAGTTTTGGGTGTAAAGGGGAGGGGGGGGGGTAATTGGGGCAAAAAAGGAGGGGTGAGTGGGTTTTTTTAGCACCAATCTCGATGTAAGATGGAATTTGCGGCACCTTATGTACACAGGCGCAAACATGCCCACACAATCACAAGCACAAAGAAGCGTGTGCTTCCGTTCTATACACAATCACAAACGTGCGCGTGCGCGTGCGCGTGCACGCCTTGTTGTTCTGTTTTTGTGTCTTCGGCTGTGAATTCCACTACTTATCCATGTCAGTGTGTCTCCTTAAGGGTCCTTGTGTTGCCTCAAAACAAAATGTTTTCCTGATGAAATGCAAATGAGAATCAAAACCTAGGAACACATCACACTCAAAAACAACCTTTTAAAATATACATACAGTGTCAGAAAGCCCCCCCCCCTCCCCAACAGATTACTTTTGACTTTGGATACAGTTCTAACTTCAATCAATACATTTTGTAGGGAAAATGTAGCTGGAAAATCATTTCTCCTCAGCATCTAGCTGTTGCAACCCTCTAAAGCACTCCATTATATCGCCACACAGACAAAGCCATACATTCAGAGCTCTAATGACTGTAAATGAGAGAATACATCTTCATTGCAATTCTATTGCGGCTTCATCGCATAACCGTTTTTTCCATATCTGATGATTTATTGCTTTCTATCTTTAGAGATGGTGTATTTCTATATAGCCTGAGGTCATATTTAGCTGAGCTCTGTTGGAACAACCTAATTCCTCCTGACAGTACCTCTAATCCACATTGATTCAAACAGTAGGATCCATGTCGGTATGCATTTAGGCTAGCTGTATGTGTAATTACTCTAAAATAAGATGACACGGCTAACTCAATTCATTTGTATAAACTGTCTGCTCTCCAGACTTTGGGCAGAAGATGGTTATTCGATAAGATGACAATACCATCCTTCCTTCTTCTCATGATGTATCGTCAAATAATGACAAAACGAGCCATTTATTAACGATCTTCATTTCGAGACAGGAGCATCGGCCGCTCTCCCAAGTTGGCCGCTCATAACTCGGCACTTATCACATGATCCTTTGTCTTAATACGGCAATATGCTAGTGCAACGTCAACATGTGCACCGTGGCCATCTTGGTAGTAACGCTGTTGTTCTTCACCTCCTGCGCGCGGCTCCCTCGTGGCGGAGCTGTGTGGTCAGTGCTCTCCAGACAGGAGCAGGGGGCCACCGCGGGGAGCTCAGTATTCCACTCCAGTCTCTGCCGCCAGTGCTCATTGATTAGGTATTTACCTGCGTGTTCTGATCGAACGCACCGCTGTGGATGGGCTGCTGGTGCGTGGCTGGGATGGCAAACAGCCTCCCGTGCAGCTGGCCTGTCTACCTGCCTGCAGGCTTGTTTGTCTTCCTGTTTGTTTGTCTGCCTGCCTGCCTGCCTGCCTGCCTGCCTGCCTGCCTGCCTGCCTGCCTGCCTGCCTGCCTGCCTGCCTGCCCGCCTGTCCGTCCGTCCGTCCGCCTGACCGCCCACCCACCCGTCTGCCTGCCTGCCTGCCTGCCTGCCTGCCCGTCCGTCTGTCTGTCCGCCTGACCGCCCACCCATCTGTCTGTCGGTCTGTCTGTCTGTCTGTCTGCCTTTGCGCCTGGTGTCGCACTCCACTTTCTCCACAAATAAGGAAAACTGTAGGTAGTAAGCCCAAGTCAGGAGCCTCCAACATTTTTGGTCACATTAACAGTAGCAAATCCCAGTTGTGTGCCAACATTTAGGAAATAGCATTTCCGTTACAATGCCTCAATTGTCAAAAGTCCTTTGAATGCACAATGTACCACTTAACAACAGCCAGCCTACATACTGTATATGTACAAGGCCAGGAAGAGTGTCTTCTGAGCAAGATGATATTTTTATAGGCTCCCTGTTAACCACACCAGTTTACAGTACAAGCAGAGTATAGACTTGGTACAGTACAGCACTTGGTGAGAGTAAGAAGATAAATCATCTCACTCAGACAGCTGCAGCCAAGGTGTGTTGTGATGGAGAGGTGGCTAATGGCTAGTTTTCTAGCCGCTGGTACGTCCTGACCTGCGGGTCAAAGCAATAATGAAAGCGCGTCCTAACCTTTATCGCCCTCCTCTACCTTTCAGACCCGGATCTCCCATCTCTGTGCTCTCCCACATTGTTGGTGCTGGTAGAGACGCTGCAGAAGACATGAAAAGAAATGGTTTAAGCACGCTGTGCTGAAAAAAAGCCTCGCGTCATCCTCCACCTCAGACCGGAGCCCAGGCGTATCAGGATGTTGCCGTGCTGTCCAACTTGGAGAGCAAACTTGCCGAGGTCTTCATAATCTGTCGGAGGGCCAGTCCTGCGTTAACAGGAACAATCACCTCCATCATATCCACTTTGAGAAAGTGGCCATTTTAGTCGGAACAAGCCCAAAGGAAGAGTGCCGTGCTTGTCAGGTCATTGTTCAACATTACCAGCACTGCACCTGAACAAGACAAAGGGCGCAACTGGAGTGTGACAGAGACAGCTTTTACTGTGTCGGGGCGAACACAGCCAATTACATTAGCACAACAACCACATTAGCGTCCACGCTCTAAGACATTATTTTAAATTACAGCTAGAAAGTATATTTATTTGCACAAAGGCACGTCCGCCGTGAAAGAGGTTACTCTAGCATGTGTTCAAGGCTAACAGCGTGTCGTTATGCGTCAGAGCACCGTGTGCTCCACGTGCTCCCCCAACAATCAGCAAATCAGCAACAAGTCCTCGCGAGCACCTGCCGCATCAGGTGAGGCGCCAGCGGCGTACCGGGACAGACGCGGAGCAGGTGGAGCGCTGCATCGTTGGGACTCATCAAGGCCTTTGCGTCACTGGAGGTGGGGGTGAGGTGGGGGGGGGGGGGGGGGCGGTGACAGAGCCCAATAATGTCACCGAATGACACTCGCAGCTCTGGGAAACCGTTTCCAGATGCCAGATTACGCTGCGGTGAGTTGTCCACCTGCAATTTCTTTGAAGCAACCCGAAGGGGTCCAAAGACGTGGGCGGCAGTCGACGAAAAAGCCAGCGGTCTGCTAGCGATCAGGTGCCAGTCAACCACCCACGCCGTGGCTTTCTTGTTGCGTGGACACAGTATAAGGTGGCAGGTAAAGACTTACTGAAAGACTTGGTCAGGAATCATTTAGCCTTCATGTGCATGTTGCAAAACATGACCACCTGTTATAGGATTATACAATGGAGCAAGACAGTGGTGGGGTTGGAATTGTGCGGATGTGTGGGAACGGCATGAATAGCTGATATTTGGCATTCATCTTACCTGCCTTGTGGGAGTATCTCACAGCTACCCTATGCAGTGAATAGACCGAAGCTGGGTCATCTTCCTGCATGCACGTACACACTAACACAAGCCACTTCATCACACACACACACACACACACACAAGCCCACTCTGAGATCTGTCCGATGCAATCACATCTGGGTTCCAAGTGACCGCTGTTGATATTTGCACCTTGGCGCAGGTCAATAGCAGCGGTCCTCAGCAGAGGCAAAGCATCATGATGCAGCTCCTCTTTCCTTTGTGAGAAGTGCCTGCTGACACACAAAGACACGATATCGTCAGGGCCAGTCTTTTAGCAGGAGCAGCCTTGAAATGACTTGAAGACCCAGGATGGAGGCACTCTCGTAGGCAAGAGGACAGGCTGTAAACATTGGACCGTGTTTGAGAGCACTTGGTGACAGGGCCAGAAAAGGCCTGTTGTGCTTCATTCATCCTCCAATGTCGTCCCCCCCCCCCAGTACGGGAGAGATGCTGAAGAGATGGGAGGCAGCCCGGGAGAATTGGTTGGGATTTGATCGTGCGCTCACACAGAGCGCGATCGACAGTTCCAACGGAAGCGGCCCATGGTTATAAATTAACCCTTTCTATACCCGAGAGGCTACGTCACTGTGTAGCTGCTCAGGGCTTTATGGCTTTGATGATTCCTCAGAATCCGATATTTCACGCTTCTACCGTCGAGACCCAGGGTTGATCTGATATAAAATGCCATTCCCACTGCGTCTGGACTTCGCGGCCACTGTTTTCCTTCCGTCGTTTGTCATGTCGGCCATGCATCCCATCGCGTCTCATCACATATGATTGCGCGCTCGCCCGTCTCTCTTCAAAGGCGACGGGGCTCCTTAATCTGAGAGCGGTGATAAAAGCGGTGGCTTGAGGTGTGCAAAAAGCTTTTGGTGTTTGTGCGTTTGATAACACGTAATGCTCCTTTGCCGCGTCCCCTCTCCCTCTTTTGGACACGCGGACGCTCATTTGTCATCGCTGCCTTTAATCTAGAAAGAGAGAGAACGAGAGGGCAATGAGAGGAATAGGGAGAGGGGGCAAGAGTAAGGGAATGAGTGAGAGGGAAAGAATTAGGCTGAGAGAATAGCACTTTTTCCCCAGTCATCAGGAGAAATGAGAGACTGGATAAAAGAGCTGGATAAACACAACCCAATAGCACCAAAGAGAAGCCTACAATTCATTCTGAGAAGAGATTTAATCAAGAACAAGGATACGTATCTCCTGTGTATTTCTGGGAAACAGAAATGTGGATCACCTAAGGTTGTTGTTGTCCTTCTTTCGATTCAACCGGCAATAACTTCTGTAGCCAATAAGCTTCCGGCTGAAGATGCCTGAAGACCACGGCTTTCTCAGAGTTAGTCTTTATAACTTGAAGCGTTCTAAAGCATTTAAGCATCGCATGAGCATTTTTCAATCGCTCGTACCCGTAAACGCCCATTTGATATCCCCTCTCAAATTAATTGGAGGTTAAACCGATCATTATTTAGCTGTCACTATTGTCTGTAGGGGTAGGGAATTGAATGAGCAAGATGGAGGTTTGGAACAAGGCTTTTCGTTGTTCTTTGCATCCAGAAAGCTCCACTCAATGCAAAACGTTGTTCCCTGATCGTTGGGTTTGTTTCATTTCTGCAAACCAAAGACAGAACAAATATCATTTGGTTGAGATCAAATTAGATGAACAATTTTACTCGACAAAGTACATTAAGTTGACAAAGTGATGAGGGGACTCATACACCCAAACCATATTTTCCTGAACAAATGATCATATTTCAGCCACTTTATTAATGACACAAGAACAAACGAAAAGAAGAAAGAGAAAGCGTGTCAGTTCATTTAATTCGTTGTGACTCGACTCAAAGCGGCACCTATGTCCTTTCAGTAATGTTGTTGTTCTAACAAGTTCCAACAAGAGCTGGCTTTTCAGTTCAATAGAAACAAGGATTTCAAGCGTTGGTGTCTTTGCTCAGTCTTCGACCCCCTTGGAGTGATGTTCCCAGTGGCCCCAGAGGTATTACAGACCACTCCACAGAAAACTGACCCGAAAGGCCCTTGGGTACCAAGGGATGATGCTTGGGGTCAAACAGGAGATGATAATTTAAATACAACCACTTGTTAAACTCTTCTGACGCTAGTTGGTTAGACAAGTTTGTTCACCATCATTAAAATGCTCTTGGATTTGTTGTGATTTCCTGCGTGAAATGAAAAGGGTTTGGTGAACAACCATACTGAACAAGAAGCTAGTTTAATTGTCAAAAGCGGTGCACCGACGGCTCTTCAGTAGCTCTCGAGCGGATTGTCGTGAGCGGAGGATGTTTGGCCTAAAGACGCTTGATCACGCTGATGACAGTCATCGCAATCCCATTTTACAGCGATAATGCCCCTTGATCGGATTGAGGGTATGGATGGGGGGGCAAAATATCCATGAAGGATGGAAATGAAGTTTAATAACGCCGCGTGTCGGGTCTGTCCTTGCGCGTTACGTTGTCTGTGACCCTGTGACAGCGAGGCCCTCTCCCACACTCACATCATGACCATAGCTTCTAATTATTCTGATTACCGAGATGTGATCTGACTGAGAGAATGAACTCGGCCATGTTGATTAGAGACAGCCATTCAGTGTCTTGGAGCGTCGCCATGGCTACCTGAGTGGTCCAAAGGACTCTGGGGCCGGGCACCCTCTTGGCTCTCCGTAGCACCAGCTGTCCGAGAGACAGGAGGCGTGGCAAATCACCGCCATTATAAAGTAAAATGGCAGGGCGAGAGTAATTATTTGTGGCCGCAAGACACAGGTGCTCACAAAAGCAATGGGGCATATCTTTAAATCAGGCCCCCCAAAGAGGGAGAGGGGGGGGATAATCAAAGAGAGAAAGACTACCAGGACTTGCTGATTTCAATAGCGAACCCTCCATTGTGTCAGTCGCAGACCTGGAGGTTCCATTTTGGTCACCTATTCAGTCTCAGCCTGTTTTCATATCCGCTTCCAGATTGACAAAGTGTGCCACCTCGCAGTCAAACCTGCCCTTTTCCTGAGTCATACGAATTACCTGGCAATGTTAATATTGTTAAGGCACCTTCCTTTGAAAAGTCTGAGCCCTGATTAAAATCTTACCCAGAATGACTTGGCGGTCAGTTGCAGGGGGAGGTGGAGGTGGGGAAGTTTGAAAACAGCTCGCATACAGTAGGAACTGCATTGTGGGCTGGAGTGTTGAATGCCGGAGCATCGAGTTATAACCTTTGAACGCTGGCTCAGCGCTTCATTCAGAGGAAAACAGAGATGTGACAAGGTGAACAAAAGAGATGACAAACCATCACCTGCCTGCTATTCTCTTGCAATCTCCTTTCTTTGTCCCCATGAATGGCTTTGAAATTCCATATCAACCCAGCTCAGCCAGGGATTGAATTTAAACAGTCCTGCCACTGTGCAGCAACCCAGTCACAATTCTACTTCTTGTCCCTGGTGTCCTACTTACTCACATATTTCACCTGTTATCATTTGTCACTGTATACGATTCAAACTTGTCTTGTCAATTCGTGGCTGTGGAGTTACACACAGCGCTTCTATTGGTGTGATATGAAACATTTACAGATATGTTCGCTTTTCATTGAACAGGATAGAATTGATTTACATAATAAAAGTTGGGAAAAAACGGGGAAATTGCAAAGTACCCACATTCATTTGAAGTCGATGATCTCACACACTGTGTCTTGAATATCAACCAAACTGCACGTGACACAATTACACAATGTTGTTCTGGTTGAACTAAATTGCTTCAGTTAAAACCATCTGGTGTGGTCTCCATCATGTCAGCTAAATAGGGACCACAGTATCCATTCATTGACGTTGACATTGACAAAGCCAAGGGAAATGGATGTTATCATCTCTCCTGTAATTTCTGATGCATTGAGCATATTCCATTGAGAATAGGTTTGTGGGCCACAAGATTGCTCTGTACAACACTGTACCTAATTCGATGTTTAGTTCACAGTTAATTCAGAGTCTGATAATAACCAATTAGGTAATTCCCTCTTTCGGTTGTGCTATTATCTTGTCCCCTCATCTAACACACGCTGAGACCGATAAGAAAAGGAGGGGTGAGCGCGTGAATGAGCGGGCTGTGTTATTAATGTGTTGACTTAAGCATTTCGCGGGTGGCTTTGGTTCCCATAATTGTCCTTTTTGTGCACCGCTTTCATCTTTAGAATAATAGAAGCTTGAATGAGACGGAAAGGATGGCGGATGTGATTGACATGTCTGAGAAGTACAACCACACAAAAAAACGGACAGCTTGTTCTTACACCGTTGCAAAAACATTAAGCAGTCTATCCGTTGGATACAACTATTAATGTGATTTTATGGTGTTCGCAAACATTCTGGGAGGGCGTATCTGCTCTCATCTGAACAGCGACTTCTGATGAATATTCAACCCTCTCAACATAGCATGCATTTACTGCACAGTTCTCTATGCGACCAGAGGTGGCAGGCGATATCGGTTCTTCCACACAACCCTGTGAATCCAGGAGTTTGCGGTTTGATTTAATGGGACCAATTGTTCAATCCGTTCCGTTGGAGTTTCTACCAGTCTTTAGCTCAAACCGCTTTAGATCAATGAATTCGCGTAGCATACCCCACTCCATGCTCACAGTAAGGCTCTGGACAGCTCCCGGTACCAGTGAGGCTGCATGCCCTCTAAGTCGTTCTGGGGTTTCTCACCAAATTTCTTGGAACACCAAAAAGAGATGGAGGACTGACGATTAGAGTTGTGGCTTCATTTCACTTGGAAAGTATCAGAGTCTGCGTTTTGTTCTTATTGCATTCCGTTTTTGGAAATCGGTTCCATTTGTTCGGCGCTCATGAATTGATTAGTACGTGGTGTGTTGGACAAGTATTTTTTTTTGTAATTGTGGACTGTCGCTCAGAATAACAGTGTGAAGCGCAATCATGGATGGTCCATTTGGATGTATTTGGCTGAAAAGACTATCTGTACTTGCTTGGTTGTGCTTTATTGCGGGAGATGCCACATCATATGGTAAGTCTGGAAATAATAAGTTCAAGCTCCACGGTGTTGGGTTATTGCAATGCGCATAAAATATAATGATCTTGGATCAAATGCGAGGGTGACAGGGCTTTAAAAGTCCGTTAATGAGGGGTCGTCTGGGTTGCAGAGTAGCTCCATATATGCGGACATGCTCCCCAAATTGTCTGACACAGTAGGCTACTTAAGATGTGCTTCCTTATTCTTTTACGGGGTTTGTCCATCTACCGAGGACCATTTTTGGCAGGGATGTACCCTAGTTCTGTTTTTGCAATCCATTACACATACACACCCACACAACACAAGCACACATACACGCACGCACATAGACGCACAATCTCTCCTCATTAGACCTTTGAAATAATTGCCAGGCTGACTACACAGTAGGCTTCACTTTGACAGAATACGCGTGGGAAGGGGTCACCTTGTTGAAGTAAATGCATAAAAAAGAGATCAACTGTTTAATCAACGTAGCACGAACGCACATCCACCCACCCAAACAGAAACACAGTTAGACAAACACACAGACAATTGTGCGTATCCGCGTGTAGGTGAAAGGATGACACTAAAGGCTCCGTGGACAGGTGGCGTGGGCTGGTCTTTTGCTTTATGAAGTAAATATCTTCGTGCTGCAACGTTTGAGGTTTGTCTCCTTTGTAAATTGGCCATCTCCCTGAAGTGCTACTTTTTTGGGGCTGCAGTTGAAGTGCTATCTATCCCTGTAACCCCTTTGCTTTTCAGCTCGTCTCTGTGATTTGCCCTCCCAAACGAGTGGCGCACGGATTCGACCACTAGAGGTGCACTACCCCTGGAAATGCTACGTTCCGTCTCTGCACTGGGTATATGACTGCCTTGGAGCGATACACTTGGCACGTTGAGAGATCTTGGAGAGAGTTAGAGACTCTGAGGCGACTGCGTTTAAAGACGCTGCTTTTGGCCAACCTAGCAAGCTGCTCCTGTAAGATGTCAATCCTTCGAATTGCATTTGCGTCATGAAAGACCGCTGAACACACGCCTTGCCAATTTATGTTGAGTGGTTCTAAAATGCAGCATAGAAAACATTTCCTTCCGTGCGCTTGCTTTGCACGACGGCAAATTAAGTATCATTCGTCATCAGGTTTCAGTAACTTATTTTGAACATGTCTTCAGAGTCTTCCTATCACTCACCTGTATGATCATAACTATGTTCATAAGCCGTGCTTTAACATAATAACTGAAAGCACACGAATGACAACAGACATCGTTACTATCAGACCATGTGTCCATACACGGGTTTAATCAGAATCTCACGGTAATTGAGAGACAAAACCCAGTGTCATCCAAAGACTATATTGTGTACATTGAATTGGATTTACGGTCCAATACAGACGGTATACATGCGTTATTTGAGTTTCAACCCTCATCTCCTTCACCTCATCCCACGATGCACCTGCTGGGTGAAGCATTGGAGACAGACAGGCCAGGTTTATGGTTAGACTCAGGTCTGCACAACGTCACGCCCAGGTTTAACGTGAATCACATCACCCACCCGCCTACATATGCAACTGTCCTGCACGATCATTCCTGATGTTTTCCAATGTCTGCGAGAGATTATCTGCCACTTGTTTGAACAGGAGCAGATGTGCAGTCAGATGTTTGTCGCATCGCAGATTACTTTTTTGTATCAGATAGGAATGTCGCAAATATGTCCCCATTAAGGGTTCAGAGAACTGTACTCTATAAGCTTCCAAGATTCCCATTCTATTGTTTATTTCTCTTTCCTGAGGGTAGGTATGGTTAATACCAAATGCCTAGAATTTCTGAAGCTTACAATATCATTTTCATATTCCAGATGACAATAAGCATTCTGCTACAGCATGTGCGTTGTTTTCATTGTGGATTACATTTGTACTGGTCCACACCACTGCACAAAACAATCAATGTGGCCACAACAGGCATAGTCGACTCCCAATAGCTTATGTGAACTGATGACTTAACTCTTCTGATGCTTGGTATGCAGGGAGAGAGAGACGGCGAGGTAGCGTTGCCATGCTAATGCACTTTTGTAGTCTGGTCCTATCTGATGCGGCATAAAATAACATGATTTTCGCAGCTCTGTTAAATGCTGACACCCGTGTCATATTGAGTCTGTAATCCAGCCCCGGAGCCGCAGCATTTTAACGAGCGCCTCTCCTGCGTGCGTTCATCAACGGAGCAGTGTCGTTCTACGATGGGAGCCCACCTGTTTCGTGCTACGCGCGTGCCTCTCCGGGTTAATGAAATATTTAAACAGGGTTTTGTTAAAGCAAACCCTTTCATGGTTTGGGATGCGAACTGACTACTGATTTATTTTTTGCTTGGCTTAAGTTCCGACCGAGCCACGTTGCAGGGTGATGACTGTAGTGCATTGTATTGGATACTGTATGTTCTAACAACCACACACACAATTAATTTAAACAGTGTTTCCATCCATGGCAAATACTTCGCCTCTGAGGGAGGTCCTAAGATGTCACTTATACAGTTGCATCATCACTTTCATAGGATGTCACTCTGCTCTTCACAATATTGAAATGGTTCCGCGCTGGTAAACTGGGTGTAGTAAAATGCAAACTTGCTACTCAAAATCATATATTAAGCTCTCAATGTTATTAAGTGCACGTACAGAGCCTTTTGTGTGTCTTCAAATCTTCTGAGCGATTGTTTTCTGATGTTTGCACGTTGGAGAGGGCTAAGTGATCAAGTCATTTCAGACTTGTCTACCCACTACCCATTGAGAGCCAGCTAACAGGCCTAACGAACAAACATGTAATAGCACTAACCTCTGAAGTCAATAACAAGCCCATATCAGTGTACTCTCCTTAATTAAACGGTGGCTCTGGCTATCGCCTTGCATGTTTGGACATGTTTTCTGTCTGCAGTCCTCCTGCAGAACAGACCCTGCTATTTTCATCCTAATACATCTATAAGAATGCATGTTTACAAGCCCCAGATGGTCTTGGCCTCTAAATAAGGTCTGCGTTTCTTTTCCTGTGCAGTGAGCACTTTGACCCATATTAAATCCAGCATTAACGTGTAAACACCATTCGCACTCTGGACATGCAAACCGTTCGATTTGCGTGTCCAGCCTTGGTGAGTCTTTAGTCGAATGGAAAGTGGTGCAAGGGTGGGAATTTTAAGTCTGATTGCAAGTGGTCTTGGATGCATGTGTTGCGTGTTGTGTGTGGGGGGGAGGGCGGAGTGGGGGGGCGGGGGGGCGGATGTGGGAGTGGCTTGCGTGCATCGCTAATCTTTATTAAGTGTTGCTATAGAATGTATCAAGACGGGGACACTGTTCGTGTATACGGCTGAAGCTATAAAGCAATGTGATGCCTGTATCGCTCTGGAGGGGCAGTGCTTTTTGTCGGGAATATTCCATCATTTGCTGGACAAACAGTTAAAGCTTTCTTTCAGTCATGTACCCTTTCACTGCTGTTGTTGAAGGGTGGGTGGCGTAATGCCAAAGGGAACGTCGGAAGGCCAAAGCCGCAACTCAGCAAGGCAGAGCCTTTTTCTTCATGTTGAGCCATTATAGCGATGACACACTTAAACGGCGGTTAAAGTGAGGTGGGAGCATGCAGTGGATTCCACAGCCAGAGCAATATTTTTCTGCAACCGGGAGTGTGCCGCATTAACACGTTGCTTCGAATTGAATCACCTCATGTACGCGGAATAGTTGTTAGCTTTTTCTGAACCAAGAAATTAGAGGCCAGTGTTGGAACATTCGCGTCTTACCTGGTTGTAGAGAGCGAGCATTGTTTTTTCTTTCGTTCTTTCTGCGTGTCTTCGGTTTCTTTCTGTTAATGCTGGGCGTGAAAGCGTGTTTGACAGGTTGACAGCGTGATGGCGTTGGGAGGGGTTTGAGCACACATCTGAGTGGCACTTGTAAACAACATTAGTGGTGACATGGCTACAGGCTAGGCTGTTCCGACCGGAATTCAATTAGAGGCAGTCTTTTACCCTGGACCAAAGTAAACAGGCTAACCCAACGTGACGTCTGAAGTTTTGCGCACTTGTGGAAAATACTCAATAGGATAGGAGTTTGTTTTTTCTACGTCATGAAACTGACCAGCCCCACAAGTCTATCTCTTTGAGAGTGAATATTATTGAATTTCATGACTGCACATATGATAATGCTCATGTTTGCAAGATATGGCTAGACAACAAGTGAAGGTTCAGCATTTAGATTTGCTGTGAAGATTCAGCATGCATAATCAACCAAACACGATCTTTTTTATTTTGTACACACGCTTACGATATGTTTTGCCCAAGGGCATGCATAGTCGTTGTTGTCATGAAATAATAACAAAGAACGCTTTAAGCTCAAACTCTCAAACTCATGTTAAACAAGCCCTTATGGGTTTACATTGTTGACTTTTCGCCTTCATATATTGAACGAGATGCTGTTTGCCGTTGAAAACTCCTCTTTGTGCTAAGAAATTGTGCGTGAAATCTATGCTGCGTGTCGCAAGGGATGAGGCCTACTTCAGTTCTCAGTGTTTAGTTAGTCAGACTATGCATGAGTGAGATGGCAGAAGCTGTTTTGGGGAGATGCAATGTTTGCAATGTTTGCTCAAGTAGAGCGAGTGGGGGGGGAGGGAGGGGGGGTGTTCAATCCCAGGATTATTCTGTTAAATAACTGACATCGATTTACAAAAGCCTATCATAACAAACTCAGCAAAGTCTACTGACAGCCAGCTGTTTGCAACTTGATTTGTTTAAAGAGCAACATCTGCCTCGGAGGCTTAGTTCCTCAAATGAAGAGAATACATTTTGGTATCCGCTCGGGTCGCACAGTTGACTCGCGCAGGTCGTCCGGAAAATGGGTTTGCGTCTCGTCGTCAGAGGGACGGTCGAGAGAATCGTTAGCAAGCTTTTGATGGCCTTTCGGCAAAGTAATGCTTCTGGCGACGGGAATTATACGGCGTCATTGATTTCATCAGGGGAAGGCTAGACACTGGGCACCCAGAAAGCGTCTTGGCTCTTCAGACAGCCTATGGCTAGCTTTGAGTAATTAATGAGCGATGAACACAGTGGCATTAAGCGCACCAACCCTCAGGAAAGCTGAAGGTTGGTGTGAAGTGATCGAGGGGGAAGTTGGGCAGTTTGGAAGAGGGACAGGCAAGCAAGGGCAAAGCTAATCTCAATTAGCATGCGACAGTAGGCTCTGGCCAGCAACACCATCCAGTAAATGCTTTTTTCATCTAGCAACATCTACATCCACCCTCCAAAACCACGTCACCGAATGGGAGGGGGGGGGGGGGCGGGTGGGTGGGTGGTAGGGACGCACGGCCAGACATGAAAAGACAAGTTAATGGAGAGCGATTTTGTTGTTTCCATTTCACTGTGAAAATGTCCCATGCTCGTCCGCTGCCTTCCCCCAGGGTGTGTCCTGGCACCCGAGGCGGAAAGGGAGGGAGATATTTCTTCCGCGATACACATCTGCGCTAACCGTGTCGAGCGCGAGAGCGTGAGAGGGGAAACACGGAAGCGCGAGACTCCATCTCTCTCCCTGGCGGAGACGCCATCCATCTACCAAATCACAGCGGCAGGCAGATGGATGTGATTGAAACAAACATATGGCTCTCCTCCAGGACCTCACCTCGTGAACGCGGGGCCAATATCTCTGTCTCAGCCCCCGCCGGCAGGTTTGATTTTCGGTTCAGCATCCCGACAGGGTCCACGTAAGAGAGACAGTCGATGAGCCTTCCGATGCTTCACCGCTCCGCTCTTTATCTGTCGTCTGGGCTCTCTTTCATTCAGGCCTGGTAGGCTTCGCAGACCGCCTCTTATCATCTTTATCTCTGGCATTCGCTTCCATCCCTCCGTTCCTCACCAGGTATTGTGCTCCTGTCACAGAGAACCAACTGAACTGAACACGCTTCTGCCTCCTTCCAGCTCACCCCACTGGCCATCAATAGGGATCTGACAAACACTACAGGGGTTGGAGTCTGAGATGAAACAGGTTTGGTGCAGACTGGACTGCAGGAGGTTAGAGAGGCATCTTGTTTTCCACATCAGCCTCGCAGAGTTCCATTTAACGGACCCCGTTAAGTTGGGCCGGGTTTTTGGGCCGTGTAGGCTCTAATGAAATGGAAAGACGCACAATGTCATATGAGCCAAATAGGCCAAGTTTGAGTCTGTTGGTGCAGGAAACAGGATTGGGTTACTGTTATTGTGACTCACTGGCTGAAAGGGATTGACTTCTGGCGGCCCCTTGGCAGGCACGGTTGCCCACCCTGAGATCCCCTGGCATTTGCCTGCCTGAACACATGCCAAAAAGCTTATCACCCTAATGCCTCCTGGCTGGGGGGGGCAGGCAAATGCCCCCCCCTCCGCCCTGCCTCTGGCTCCTGATATCAGGAGGACTGGATGATTGGCAGTGAAGAAGGGAAATCTAATCTCAGCTCTTGTGGGCAGACACGACCGGAGATCTGCTGCAAGCGTACGTTCTGCTTCTCCGTCTTATCAAGAAATAGGACGCGTTTGCGTCGTTTCTTCTTCCACCCATGGTATTTGTTTGCCTGCTTGGATGCACCGATTGGAGTGCAGTGAATTCGGTCAGCTCTTTGTGCCATGATGGCGAGCTACGCAAGGGCACCACTAGCAGAGAAGAGAGAAGGGGGGAAAGGTGGAGGGACAAGGTAGCAAGGAGAGAAGAGCAGAAGAGAGGAGTGGGGGACGGAATACCAAACAGCCTCCCCCCCCCCTGCACATGTGGCACGGCGCAAATGAAGAGAGTGGAGAGCTGACGACACGAAACGGTGAAAAGGCCCTGTGTTCAAAGGGTCAGGCTCTCATTTCCATGACAATCCCCACTCACTGCCCCATCTGTCCAAGTCTGAGTGGCCGAGAAACCAAGGGAGGGGGGCAGGGGGGCGTGTGGGTGTATGTGCTTGTGGGTGGGAGTCTGTTTCCCCCGATGCTCACATAGCTGCTGTCTCTCGATGATGGCGCCCGGACGTGCCTGTGGGTGTGCGCGCGTGGGCGAGTGTGTTTTTCCGTGTGGGTGTCAACGCCCAGGTGCTTCTTCCATCAGTGTCACGAGAGTTCTCTTCATTAAGTGAAATGCTAATTTCCTCCCCCTCCCCTCCCCCTCCCCACTCCCCCACCCCCAGCAAATGATTAACAATGGAGTTCATGCTTGAGGTTAATTTGACAGAGGCTGGAACCTTCCGCAGTCAAATGTTGTCTCTTGCAGACAGCGGTGAAAGAGCAAGAGAGCATCGCGGACGTGGCGTCGTAGCCTTGTTGACATTCTAAAATGAGCAACTCGCCGTCTCGAAAAAGCCCCTAGGAGACACAAACTGTTCCCTTTCCCTCCCTCTCGAATGCAATTTTCACAGCCAAAGAGTCGGCCGTCCATACCACTCTGAACTTATAATGTTGGGTGATTGCACTCATTCATAGCGTTTAAGGCAGACCCCGCAACATAGGCAAGAGGGATGTAATTCCATCATCTCTACCAGTTCATCCGCCCCAGAATATGCAAACAATTCATTACCTAGGCCTCGCGGTGAAGATTTCACAGTACAGCACTGTAATTGAAAATGATGATACTGTGAGCCAGTCTGAAACGAAGTGAAGTGTGGGAATTTGTTTGACCTATTATGCAGCACACACAATGCACGTGGATTTGTAAGGCGGTATGTATGCAGTCTGTTTCCGGCAGTTGTATTACACTTGCCAAGCCTTTAGGATCTCAAAAAACGTCTGCCTGTTTTCTCCTCAATACGGAGGTTGCCATTTCGACGGGGAAAATCGCAACACATTCTGACGTTTTAAATGATTGCGAGGCCGAATAAACTCGAGTGTCTTTACACCCCCGGGGATCTAAATTGCAATATTTATTCAGCCTTTGATTGTTTGGTTAATCTTGCCTTGGTAATAAGTCCAGGTTTATTGCAGAGGACGAAGACTCCAGCTGTATAGAAAACCTGTTTCCAGAACAGTCATTCATTACCTATCCCACACAGACAGACCTCATGCGGACACAAAGGAAGACAAACTGTGTGCCTTTGATTTCTGAATGGCCCTTTTATCCGGGATGGAGATGTGGAGAATACGGTCTGCTTGGCCGAGGCAGTGTCAGGTTGTTAAAGATGAAAGGCTTCTTGGTAATGCGGGTGTATTAGTCTGGTGTTAGCCTAGCCATGCGTTCCCTCTCTATTGTTGGATCTCCTCAGGGCTGACGTCACAAGGCCCACATTTTGATGTTCCCATCCAGCCCGTTGACTTTGCAGACGCTCGTTTGCGAAGCCGGCGACGCTCCGAATCCGACCCATCCGGCCAGAACCGACGGTCCTCCTAGACAAGGAAACGTTTGCAAGAACTTCAACCGGACTTCTTTATTTCTTTATCTTGCTGTCAAGGCATTTCAAGTGATCTTATTAGGTGAGACTTGATTTGTCATACACTTTTGTTCCATGAAAAATGTGTAATCTACGTCCGTTCTAATCTTACCATTTGACAACTCAATCTCTGACTACACCCTATTGTTCGTTTGTGAAATGTCCTTAGGGCTGCTCTCAGCAGATAGTGTCAAACTAATGAAGTTATTAAGCCGGCCTGCCAATCAGTTCATTTGAGACATTGTTCTCTCCTGGTCCTGGCCCTTGCGGCAGGGTTCTTTTGCCTGCAGGCAGGGGTAGGTGGTGGGTGATGACAGGCAGATGGGTAATGGGGGGCAGGGGTTGGTGGTGGTGGGTAACTGGGGGTCAGTGGTGTGTGATAGAGGAGGCAGGACCAGGCCTGCTGGGAACTCTCGGTGGGGCATCTCCAGGGGCAGTGTAGCCACCAGATTGCTCTCTAGGGCTCTGGAGGAGAAGGTGCCAGCTGGGGTAAAGGCATCCGCCTATGGATTTGATTTCAAGTGCCACTCCCCTTTCTGTTTGTTCTGTGGCTGTGGGCCTCGCGTGTCCACCCCAGCCTGCTCCGGTGTTCACAGAGCGGGTGATCGGTGGGCACGGGCCAGGCCACCGCACCCTCCTGCGCGGCGTGTCAGATGGGAACAGTCGGGGTGTCGTGAGGCGGAGGCACATGCTCCTGGTGCCACTTCATCCCCGAGGCTTTAGGGAGGAGGAGGGGGTGGGGTGCGGGTGTGTGGTGGGGGGCAGGTGGGGGGACACACAAAGCCTACAGACACCCCCCCCCCCTCTCTGGGGAGGGGACTTCATCTGCCAAGGGGGACATCTGCAAGACGATGAAGCAGCCTCTCCTGCTATCCAGAGGAGGTCCCGGTAACTCATTACATT
The DNA here is from genome assembly GCA_036571765.1 of Plecoglossus altivelis. NCBI lineage: Eukaryota > Metazoa > Chordata > Actinopteri > Osmeriformes > Plecoglossidae > Plecoglossus > Plecoglossus altivelis. The sequence continues at coordinate 2,817,451 of BROE01000015.1, forward strand.
TTTTTGACATTTCCCTTTGTGCGCCAACACGTCCCTCCAGCAGGAAGGAGGAAGAAGAACAAAAGAGCTGTTTTAATAAGGACCAGACCCTGCCCACCATTGATTAGCTTTGTCTCCGCTGGTGCTCTCTATTTAGATGCTGAGGGCCGCTAACATGTCGCAACAAGGACCTCTCAAGATCTCCAGCGTTGAACGTGTCGTGTCTCTTGCTTTTTTTCTGTTTAGATAAGATTTCTCTCCGCAGTCACTCACGCCACGACGTTGTGTGCACATCCTCAACTGAGCCACCTCAGAATTATCCAGGCAGTTGCATCAGCTCAGGAATCTGTACACACTGTAATGGCTAATTAAAAACACCCTCGCCAAATCATTTCTCTCCTCCCAGCCTGCAGTTGCGAGAACATTCAATTCTCTGATTGAATTATTTGGTTGTTACACTTTGCTGGGAAATCAATCCACACCATTGCCAGAGAGAGAGAGCAACTGGTTACCGGGACAAAAGAGGAGTTTGCGATTGGAGAAAGGAGCTCGGATGAGCTGAGGAAAAAGGACTGGACAAAGAGGTTCTGTGGAGGGTCGTGTGCAGACAGGGGAGTGCGAGGGTGTTTAGTTGATCCTTCGTCCACAAGGCAGTATTAATCTGCTCCCTCCCGGCTCTCCTGATCCATTTCGGTGACAAATTAAAGAGAAACTCGGTACAGAGTCAGCCTCCCTCCCTGTTCAATCAGTTGAGCCTTCACCGGGGGAGGGCTCTGACCTCTCTTTTGTGCGTCCAATTCTTCCTCTCCATCCATTTCCTCCTGGCCTTGAAAATTCATTCCAGCGGCCTTAACCTCCACAATGCCCTAATGAATGGAGGCCGCGTTTGAGCCTAGGCAGCTTATAGGGTCAAATCTTCTCATGATTTCTGAGGCGAGAAAACAGCTTGACACACAAGTGGCCTGTGGTCTGGACAGCACAGCGGTCCATAGGCCAGCTCTAACTTCCAATCATTTGTCGGGGATAAGCTGTGGACCAAACAGGCGACACTATCGCCATAAAGTCCTTCATATGAGGTTCAGAATCCTTGATCCACGGTTTTGGGCTCAAACATCACCTTTCCCTCGGCCTGCTTTAGGAAATCCTCTTTTAAAGACCTACAGTTGGGCACTAAGTACAATTTAATAAAAAAAAAGTGCACTTCTTAGAAAAAGACCAATGGGAGATATTTAACAAAATGTTGTTGTCTGTGTCTGATGTAGTACTGTGCTGTTTATACACTCTCTGTTTCCTTCTTTCTCTCTCTGTCCCTACGGTGTCACGCACGCCATATTTGGACTAACGTATGCGTCATGGCCCTGGTGGCAGCTCATGTGCTGTGGGGCAGGCCAAGGGCCTCAGGAGTCAGGACCAGAGGGGAACAGAGCAGGGGGGGGGAGAAATGAGGAGAGCAGACAGACTCCGGCTCCCTTGTGGCGTGCCTTTGGCACAATTAAAAGCAGCCCTCTGTTCCCCGGGCAAAAAGCAAGGCAGGCCAGTTTAGTCGCAGGCCAGCTTACAAGTGACTCAAGTCTCAATCTCCGAGCGAGCTGCCAGAGGGGACAGTCTCCCCGGGAACCTGGTGCGGGCTCCGCCTCTGCTCGCAAGGGGACACAGATACACGGCGACATCCGCTCCTGTTTCCACCCTCTCCTCTCTGTGGGTCCCACAGCGCTGTCAAGTCTGCGTTGTCAAATGGAGCCTCTCCACTGTCTCTACCCCACTGTTGTTCCCTCCCGAGCGCCACACTGACTCACCACACTCATGGCAGACATGATATCATATCGGTTAAGCTGACGTCAGAGCCAGCGCCAAATAGAAGCTTTGTGCTGGCGATAACCGCAAGGATTCTTCGGGTTCGTCTCAAATGCTCGCAGGAATATTGGCAGGATATGGCAAATAGCCGGCGTTTAGCCAGATACAGTATTACACATGCTTTTTTATGAATACCAGAATTACTATTAGTATTTGTGTTCAAGCTGTAAAGGTGTGGATCCATGGAAGGACACTTTTTTGTGTGTGATGCATATTTTTCAGGGTGTATTTATCAATTATTTTGCATCTGCTGAAGGTGGGGGGTTATAAGTTGGTTGGATTTTGTCCCATTTATTTAACTTATAGGAACGATGAGAACAAGGTTCTCGTATTGATGAATTGACTAGGAAATGAAATATGTTGCCTAACAGCAGTTCATAAAGCAAGGCTGAGTAAGTGGAGATTTGTAACGAGAAACGTTATTTAGAGCCAAACTGAATTGAATTACGCCCAGAGATTCGAAGACCGACCCCCCAAAAATCTATACTTGACCTCGCAATTACCGGAAGAAGAAAGAAATGTTGGCACATGAAAGCCTCGCCGAGTGCGAATCGGTTGAGCGAGTGTGCGCAACATGAAAACAGATTTCAGAAAGAAGATAGGGAGACGGCTCTTTTCTACGTCGCTCCTTAGTGACCCTCTTGAGAAAGGGATTGTCATTTGTATTCGCCCACCCCCTCATAGTTTTTGCACGACATATATTTTCAGCCTGGTATCTCAGAGATATTCCGCCTTTGTCTACAGCAGTCTTTGGCACTTCCTGTTGCCAGTAGTTAGGTGAACACTTTCCTCCTCTTCACAGCTCTCCTTGATTCTAAAAATACGGCGCCACCGGCATCCAGACAGTTCCCACTCATCATAATTTGTACCTTAGGTGGTGCCGGTGGCAAAACCAACGTTCGTGTGAGTCTTCATGCATGTACATGGAAGTGCTCTGGGGTATACGTGTGTTCTGCATCCGGGCGGGGGGAGGGAGGGAGGGGGGTATGTTTCCTGTTTCTCAAGGAGCTTAAGGTGCTGAGTAGCCTTTGGTTCAACACTGATTTGCACTATTAGAAAAAAAAGGACTCCTCATCCTCGCTAAATCTGTTGATTTGAAAGCGAATCACCGGCAATCAGCTAATGCATGGATCATTATTTGGGTCGTTCGCTCGTGTGTGTTTATTTGTTTGCGAGTGTGTGTGTGTTTGGGTACTGAGGAAAGTGGGTAAACATTGGGACACTGAGCTCATCTGTAAACAGACGTGACAAGAGGCGTCGGTTTAATTTTCTAAATCGTGCCACTTCACAAGGAAATAAGGATAAATGACCATTAGCCCAGATAGCATTAATCCAAGGTGCTGAATGATGAATGGAGATGCTCTCACATTGATTAGTTTTAGTTTCCCAGTAAGAGAGAGAGAGAGAGTGAGGGCTAGTCTATAGGATCAGAGGGATGCTGCTTTGCATATTTCAACAGTCACTGGGTAAAAGCCATTTGTTCCTCATGAGGGTCATTCATCCTTTTTTTCCTTCTCAAATTGGACTTGAGAGATTCACGGAGAGACTAAAAATAGGGGATAAAAGTGATTTTGTTTTTCTCAAGTAAAAAATAGATTTGTTATGAACCCAGCATGCCTTTCATAGGATGGATTTCACATTCATAATTGCATATTTAATCCAGGCATATAATTAGAAGGCAGTCATGCTATGTCATTGTACTAAATTCAATTAAACCACTTTAAATGGAAGACCCGTAAATGGAGCAGGGTTCATTTAGCCGAGGGAATAAAAATAAAGGCTTTGATGGATTTAGTGCATAGCAAGATTGTGCTGGCAAACAAAACTAGATAAGAAAGCCAGTTTGTTCATTAATATGTTTGTCGTCGACTAGAGAGTGTTTGATAGGTCAGACCCCTCGATTGTGACACGAACGTCACCGGAGATTCTGGGGCTGACGCAGCCTTCGCCATTACGACAAGTGCCTATCTGATGGTGGGTCTGATGGTGGGTAGGTGGAGAGGAGGAAGAAAGCGAAGCAGAACAAAGTGGAGTGGAGATGCAGTCACGTCATACCTTTGAGTGTCCTACGCTCCTTAACATGCGCGGGCCAATTTGATCGGAGCTGCCCTGTTATCAGATGCAGCTCTCTCAGCGACCTCTCAAATAACAGGCTACGCGTGTAATAATAATAATAAATCCATTTGTAAGGCATCCCCGTCTTGCCCTCAGAGCACCAACGTTCATCTTTTACCTGTACGACGTGTGTATGGGGACGCGAGTAGGGATCCTCTCTCCTCTCTTCACTTAGCTAGCCAGAGGTTACCTGCCTTGCTGATTGACAGGCACCCTGCCATCTGCCGACGCTATCCAGCCATGCATCCAGCATCCACGATTTAAGTGGCCTGCCGATTAAACCGTTCCTGAACTAGATGGCGGATTAGGACCATATGGATTTACAGTGTATATATGGCGAGTACCTAACAACTGTGTACGGATGTAGACTTATTGTCTCCGCTTTCCTGATCTCAAACACTCTGTTCTAAGCGGTCGGAGAAGCACAGAGCAATCTAGCCTTTGCGATCCAGTCAAGTGTCGCTAGATTGCTGCAGCAGCAGCCGGGCCCCAAATAAGAGAGGGAGACAGAAGATGAGGCCGAGCAACTCTCAGCGGCTGCTCTGATTGATATGCGGTTGCACGGCCTCCTCCGCCGCCACTTGCACGCACTTTTTTCTCAAACGCTCGCGCCGGCTTAGAATCTCGGGTGGAGTCCGAGAAGTATTTAACGCCGGGCGGATCAGATGCCCCCGAGGTTGAGATGTGTAGGGGGCTGTAGAGTCGCCATAGGCTAGGGGGTGGGGTCGGGTTGGAAACTCCTCCAGGGGTATTGCATGCATCGGTGACCGCGTCATTCGCGAGGACGGACGCCCTAAAAGTGATCAGGAGCAGTGGGGGCGATAATGGCGTGGTCAGAACATCGGCCCCTCCCTGCCGGCCTCAGATTGGTATGCAGTGGCAAGCCCGTGGGTGGCATTTACACTCTGCTAGCCTCAGCGTGCCTCAGCTCTGAGCCTGACATGTGTTAAGAAGGTGGAATGGAGTCGAGCGGCCCCGCGTTTTCAATAAATCCAGCCTGCATACCAATCAGCCTTCGGCGGGGGAGCGGGCGGGCCGCTCGTCATTGACTTCCCAGCCCTGCAGGCTTTCGACAAACAGTGGCCGGCTGTCGGCTGCCTCGCCCTCCCCTGCCCCCACCCCTACAAAGCCAGCCGCAGTATTTATTCAGAACAGCCGGACGCTGACGTACCGACATTTGTTTTGGATTGGGCCGAGGGGGGTGTCATCCCTCTCGCGGCCCTATCTCTGCGACGCAGCGGCCGGGGCCACGCTCAGTCTTGTGCCGCTTTGACGGAGGCCTGCTGCAGTGATATTGAGTGGAACCATTGAAGACACTTTGCCCCCTAGAGGGATATAGAGGTGTGTGCAGCACAGAAGTGGAGGAAAAAGCCAAAACAAGACTGCGTCGTGGTTTGTTTTTCCTCTGCGAAGAACGAACATCCAAGTCTTGGCTTTAATATTCAGCGATCGTATCTGCTTCTTTCGCGACTCTGCGAGCCGATATGTGGTATGGCAGACGGTGGCAATTAACTCTGCTCCAAAACAAAGAAATCTCACGCAAGTCATTTGACATGGAGACATTTCCGACGTTCGCCTCGGGGCAAAACCCGTTTGAAGCTCTTGTCAGATGGCCTCACCTGGCATCATTACTGTAAGGGTAAGCCAGGATGGTATGTACAACATACACTCTCATCCTCGATCTAAACACAGCTGGATTCAGGCTGTTTGATTCCAAGCAGACGTTTGTGATCTCCTGTGATACTCTGGGATGAGGTTGTTTGATCTCTCCTGGCCTCTGTAGAACACTGCACCAGCATGGTGAAAGTGTAGTAGGATATGATCTATTCAAACAACAACACCCTCCTTCAAGCTAAGATGAAGAAAAAATGCCATCTAATTACACCCTGCAGTCACTTCCTCGGCAGCATCTTAATAATTCAACAATTGATAAAATGTACCCTTTCCATTTCTGCTATTCCTCGGATCTTAATCGGATATTCTATATCAAAGGGTCTATTTTCCAAATAAAATGGCTATGTGGCCAGGAACGCCCAAATGTGTGCGATAGTTCTCTGAGTGTGACAGTGGCTGAATGCGAATCAAACAGCACAGCAGTCACCAACAGCTTCTGTGGCGTGTGCAAGGAAAGCCAGAGGATTGAAAGAACATTCGCAGCTGATTAACTGTACAGTGGATTCTGTCGTCACGGAGACACACATGAGCTGGGGGAGTTCACCCTCACAGATGGGGCTAGCTTAACCCCATGCTAGCGACAGCTCGCTGGTGTGTGTTTTCGCTTTCGTGGACATTCCCAGCAAATCCATTCTGCAGCCAAGGGCACTACAAAGACCTAGAGGAGGCCAGCATGCATACCTCAGTCAGACACAGTCAGCCCGCCCCGAGCCCAAAGAGACTGTGTACTTCGTTTTTCTTTTGTAGGAACAACTGCAGAAGAAAAACCTAAAGCATCACCACCGATGACCAAAGATGCAGGGGTTTCGCAACTGGTTTGGTCTACTTTCATGGACTGGTGCATTTGTGCCGGGCTAACTGAGGATTTGAATCTGTATTGTAAGTGCGTCCTTTGGCTGTTTGACCCACTAAAACATAGATGCAGGATGAAGGGGAGAAGAGTGGTTCACGTCCCTGGCCAGACAAGGGAGAGAACCAGACCAGCGTTCTGCGGATGCTGCAGGGTTAGGCCTGAAGGCAACACATTTTCAAAGCCCAGTTTCACTCCTTACAGAAGCATGCCGGAGGAATGTTTCCATAATTAGGGGATAATACAATACACCAAATATTCGGAAGTAGAGGTCACCATGCTAATGTGGACATAGTCATCCCATTAGCTCAGCAAAGCAACAGCGGGGGGGGAAAATGTGCTCAAGCATAATTTTGCGCTAAAGAGTCAAGGCATTCATCTTACCTTAAAGGCACTGAATACAAAGTTATCCCGACAAGTATCCAAAAAAAAGGCTGAGTGTAGGAGAAAGAAATGACATGCCAAATTGGCCGAACCCCCTTCAAAAGGAGACCGTTTTAATTGAAAACCGCAGCGTAATGCCAACATCCCATCTTCTCGATCCAATTAGAGTTTCAAATAACCACTCTTACTGGCTCGCCACCACCCAACGACATCAAAACCTCAAGTGTATTACTTGTTGGACAGGAAATGACAGGGATCAATCTGGTTCAAGAACAATAGCTCCTGTTCAGGGTTAGCTGCACCTCATGGAAGACACCCTAGCCTGACACACACTCTCTTTTCAGATCCCAGTGCTGAAGCACTTCTCATTACATGTTAATTATAGTCATTGGTTGCAGTGCTGATTGAATGGAAATGAGCATGCTCGGGCAGGCATGCAGACAGATAGAATGACAAGCAGACAGACAGACAGACAGACAGACAGACAGACAGACAGACATGCGGGCAGGCAAGCGAGTGGGCAGACAGGCAGGCATTCAGACAGGCAGGAAGGCAGATAGACAGACTTGTCAGACAGAGACAGGGAGCAGCATCCATCTGTCAGCAGTCCAGTGCTCAACACTTGATGATGAAGTGAAAATTAGAAAGTGATTAGTGTTAGATTCCATCTGAAAGTCTTAAAGCACATTAGTAATCCCTAGCAGCTCATGTCTGTCAGACAGAAAAGAAGACCAGCTTGCAACATCAGACTACTGCCGTAATTAAGTAAATATATCATTTTCATAATGTCCAACCATTTGTCATGTCTCGTGATTCGAATGGTTTTGAAGACTTGTGGGACCGTTCCTTTATCAGACGGCACGAAATCAAGCAATGGATCCTAAGGGGATTTGTCATTAGATTTGAGACGTGTTTAAGAGTAAACACCCACATACCTACACCCAAATGATGACGTAGGCAGAATAATTATTTTTTGCATCTACAGGGGACGAGTTACTCTCTCTCCCTCATGTCAGATAGCTATGATCAGATGGCTGAAGTGGCATGTTTCAGTTCTGCGTGCGTCATGCCAGCTCCTGCACGTCTCTAACAGGCTGGCTGCCCCTGCCCTGACGCTGGGCTCTGCGACATGGCTGCGGGGGTCGTATTGAAATGCAGGGCCACTCGGCTCCCCCCCCCCCCCTTTACCCCTCCCCACTTCCCCCCGGCTCATTCCCTCTTACCACTTCGCTGGGAACTGGAATGATGATTGAATATCCCAGATTGTGGAAGCGGGGCAGCTGGCTGGAAGTGGCGCTCTCCGAGGTGTGAAGGTCAATGTTCGGTGGCTGGCGGAGAAGGCAGCTAGCTGCCGTTAGCAGGCTTTCCCTCGCCACAGCGGGTGATTGTACGGCGTGGGGGTGTCTGTGGGGGAGTCACCGAGCAAGGGGATTCTCACTGTGTGGTCTGTTTAGCAGGACTTGTCAACAGGCAGGGTAGGAACCGAGCATCGTATAGATTGACGCAGTGTTCTGCGCTCGTGGGTGTTCTAGTCCCAACAGCGGTAGAGTACAGAGATTCGGCAGGGGGCGGGCAAAAGTGTTGTGTCTAAACCTATTATTTTCCAGCTGGTTGGAATAGGTTTTTAGAATCTAGCAGCAGTGAAATGGAATGGTAGTTCTGAGTATTGAGATGTATAGCAGCGCGTGTCCTTGCGGAACTTATGTTCATCATGTCAAGAACATAGTCGTCATAGAGAATACAATTAGAGTTTCAAGAGCGTAAAATGCTAATCTAAATCTGGGGAAATGGTTCTCTGGAATGATTGTCCACATTTTCCATAACCTGAAACTTCTGAATTATGCATGTGTATGTTAATGCAGGCACCAGAGAACAATCTTTGCAATAATTAACAAGCAGATTGCTGTATTAAATGACATCTGAAGGATAAATGAGTTAAATGCATATATCTGTAGATAACAGATTGGAATGCCACAGAAACACTTCTGCTATTAAGCAAACAAAAAACTGGGCTTCCTGTTTCCATGGAAACACAAGGGGGGGTATATCCAACCCACTGGAATGAGTAATTGAGGGTCATCCTGTTATACTTGGTCAAAAGTTAAATTATTTCTATGGCCCTTTCGTGATCTGTTGATTGCATGCAACATCCATTGTCTATATTTGGGGTTTGCATTTTCTTCCTGGGAATTTGCCAGCATCTGTTTTTCCTGCGGGCGTCCCTTCACAGATGTTGTCAATGTCACACTGTTTACACAAAGTCTTCATTAGTCACCCCCCCCCCCTAAAAAGAGAGTATAAAATATATCATTCACATTTCTGGAGGCTTTGGGAGCCATTCGTATGTTGGACAGCTTTCCTAAACGAAGGAACATTTTGCATTTCCAGTGACAGAAAGGCTGCAGTTGATGCTTTAAGTAGCGACTAACTCCACCGTCCGTACGTCAAATGCACCTCTCTTACTGTTAAGAGAAATTTGCATTCGGTGGCACCCCTCAAGACTTGAGCTGATTGAGATTCTCAGCCATGCCTTTCTAGACGTGGGGGAGCTAAGATTGTGCCAGGTACCACAGCTTCTGCTAATGGAATTTAAAATGGAAGCGGTTTATTGCTGCTGCAAAGCATTGAGGAAACCTCGTTTTTTTTTGTTTTTTTTTGCCAGCCATGCACAAATAGGATTCTTCACTTGCGACTGTGTTAGCCAATTGATTCTAATCAATGGTGTTTGCGGCGATGGCCCTGCTGAACCTATTAAACCATCCTGCTGATGGTGAACGTTGCCCCCCCCCCCTGCCTCCTTCCATGCCCCAACCGTCATTCTCTATTGTGAGTAGTCATGGGAGGCAGAGGAACACAGTCGTAGACCTCATAAAGATCCTGATCCAGAATGATGACGTAAGGCCCTCTTTCAGAAGAGCCTGGCAAAGGAATCATTGCACATATCCACAAGGAAAGGAAGGGTGGATGGCAATCAATAATCAATCAGACCTGGCCTCGCGCACCTCGTCAATCACACCCGAGGGTGAGGCCCTGGTGGGAGGCTGGGGCAGCGAGGCTACCGCATGACTCAGACTATGGTTTCTGCGTACCTGAGGTTGCATTTCTGCGACACGAGGTGGCCTTCGGCGTGAAGCACTTGTCCGAAATAAAAAGGCCGTGTCTTTCGTGATCAGCGATGTTGTGTGTGGCATCTTGAGAAGCATTAGCCTCGAATGGGCATATGGAGGACAAGAATCTGCAGAAGGCCCCTCGCTGAAGCGTTCTACAGAACAGAAGAAAAGGGCGTCTGTATTGCAGTATTACCGCTAAATGCTAAATGTTGCCAGAAGTACCATGACACGGTGATGAAGCGCTACCACACAAAAGGGAATTTATTATTCATTGTCAATGCTACAATCATGTGTATTGCCATGGACCTGTGTGAATCCGTTTCTGCAGACTGAGCGAGGTCAAGACATCCAGTATTTACTGCAGCATCAATATTAACTGTCGACTGACCTTCCGAAGTCTTTACCAGTCCTTTCAGTTCAAGTTGTCAATTCAATCTCGGCTCCCCAGAAGCATTGCGTTGAGTTGGACATTTGTCACACAAGCTTCCATTATGTTTTTGAGTGTCTGTGTTGAGGGGGAGGCAGCCTCAGTTTTTTCAATGAATACTCCTGTGTCGTGTGCGCTGCCCTGCGGTGGAAGATTCTGAAACATTAGCACATAATACCCTATGGGCCTCCAGCTAGTCACTGGTAGAATACAAATGCACTAGCTTTCTGCTTGTGGCGACACTTTTTTCTGTTTTGTTTTACCGCGCAATCCTGTCACGTAAAGCGTGCCTTGAAAGCCCGTCATCCATCCCTCATGCTCAGGAGCATGAAAAGTTGAGACAAACAGTTCCGCGTGCGAAAAGCATTGTCCTTTTCCCTCCCCCCCCCTCCCTCGTCCTCCATTTAGATCAGCCGTTATCGTGCTTTTTCACATGGGCTGTCTATAGCGGCGCGTGCCAACCCAGCTAATTGGAGATGGTTTTATCCAGAGAAGGTAGTTTACTTTGTTTGAGCCCGATTCAGTCATGCGTCACTGCTCATTAATACAGTAGACGATTTATCCACAAACACAGGCATAATGACTACCCCTTTCCTGCCTTTACCACCAAGAAAATTCACGGGTCTGCTACCATTTCGAAAACAGAAAGCACGTAGAAAAAATGAAACTGTACCTCCATAAAACCGCTACGTGAAAAACGGTCCCTGATAATAAATGATAGCTAGTGTTTTGTGAAATTACATAGCATTATGTCTTGTGTGCAATCACTGTGTGCCCATTTACCCTCAGGTTTGTGATTCTTCCGTGTAATTATGGAGTTCTAGAAATCAGAAACATCTACACAAATACCGGTTGTAAGAGCACATTGCTTCGTGACTAATCTGAACTATGTCTTGGACATGATGTTGTTGATTGATGTAACATGTGATGTGTGCTAGGTGAGAGGTTGTTAGCGTTCTACTTCCTGGTAAAGTGGAAAACTACGTAGAGATAGATGGAGAGAACCAGAAATGACAGTCACAGGACCGAAGGAGAGCGCAAAAGAAAAGGAGAGGAGAGAAAAAAAAAACAGTTCCTGGAATGCTCGTCTCAAGGTCAGGGGATTGATCCACCGCGGTAGGTGTCCCATCTTGGGTCCAGGCCTGTGGTGCTGGCATAGAGCAGAACCACCTGCTCACTAGGGAAGGCCGCTGATTTTGCACCAGAGTTGCCAAGACGACTGACCATCACCGCTTTCCTTCAAGTGCAGCCAAATCCCAAGTCCCCCCTTTGCCCCCCTCTCCCCCCACCACCACCAACGCAAAAAAAACAACCTTTCACCGTACGTCTGAAGCCGGGGGAATATGTCCCCCCGGTGACCATTGCAGCCTGCCTTTGTCTTCCCGCTGCCGACAGACTTGTCTCTGGGCTGTGATCCGAGACAGTGTGCAGACAGATCTGGCAGTCGTCAAAACATATGGTTCAGTATAAGCTGTCACTCCGCGTCGCGCTTGTTGTTCAGTACTGTATTTCACTGGTGGTGTGATATCATCTGACCGTTTGGCTGGACACAGCAAACCCGACTCTTAGATATCTCAATGATGACCGTATAAACCCAAAGCGCAATTTACCATATTTCAGTAATCAGCCAAACAAAAAAAAAATGGGGGGGGGGACAAAACAGTTAGGATGTGAAAATGCTAAACAGTTGATGGCATGGTCAATTCTTTTTTTTGTTGGACTTATTTTACCAAGCATCATGTCTCTTATGTTTCTACAACAAATGCTTAAACCCTCCAGATGCACCATAGTGTCTCCGATGTTGAAGACAGGGAGCCCTTCTCTGTTCTCCTCAAACCAGGAACGCTATTCCGTTTGGCCTTGCAGCAGCAAAATAAAAGATTACTTCCAGACACACCATTATTTTCTATGATGGCACTCATACATCAAGTCTGCACTTACTGGTGTTGGATGAGGACAGAACCGCGAAACAGAGCAGAGCTTTCTTCAAATCTGAACTACCCTCTGTGAAATTAAGAACTGCTACACTAGACATGGACCTAGCTTGGGGGTTGAGAAAGGTTTTAAACAGAACGAGTATTTGGCAGATAAATAGTTGTTTATGTAAATATCAATAGCAGTCTGCTTTATGTGATTTGTAGGGGTTTGTCCCATAAAAAGGCAGGGAAAAGCTGCACAATGTCGATGATGTTGAGAAATAGAAAGCCTCTACATGCCTTTCTTCGAAAACAACAGGATGGAAGGAGGATTGTATCTGGTTCAGAGATGAACCTTTCTATATTGTGAATGGCCCCCCAGACTGTAAAAGGAATCGGCGACAATAATAACACCTTCCTAGTCTCCCCTGTGTGCATCAGAACATTCTAGAATCCCTGTGTTTGCATTCCTGTCCAGGCTTTCTTTTAACAGTGAGATACTGTGTCATTGTTCTTCGGTAGACCCAGAGCTGGAGAGAGAGAAGAGGATAAAGGGAGATGTGTGTGTTAATCACGGATGAGTTCTTTAACAGAAGGAGAGGTCTCGTCAGAGCCCAGTTGATTGGATCATTTTAAATTAAAGCTCTTTGGCTAGATGGTTTTTCAGACGAGTGTGCTTTAAACACATTGAGTGGCAGACAATAGCTTACGAGGTTTGGATCCTTCCGGCATTTCTATGAATAGAAATATATAAAGAACTGCACTTGTGTGAGAAGTGTTATAAATATGCCACAATCTAAAAACTGGTGGACTGGTTAAAATAAAAAGACTCATTAGACCATAATTGTTTTATAGGTCTTCCACACAAAAAACTCTACATGTTATTTAAAGGTTTGTGCTTTTCAATACTTAGCTTATACAGAATCCTCATGATAACTCTTTGAAGTAATTGAAAACAAGCGGCTTCAAGGCATAGGCGGTTTTGCCGTTGAAGGATCTCGACGCGTCATGTCTGTCTTTACACGCAGCACACTTTGTGAACAAAATGGTCTTTGGAAAAGACAATTCATCTGAAATGGATCAGGACTTTGAACTAAAATATGCCTCAACAAACAAACTCGTCTTTGAACTTAACCTGAAACTCTATTGTACTGAACCAGGATGGTTAGCTTTTTAAAAATGGCTCCACATAAAATATAATAACATGTATTGTGCTAAAAAAATGCTAGCTATCCACAGCTATCGCTACCAAAGGGTGTTAGGACAATGACGTCCAATCTTGTTTTGATTGCTTTTACAATATTCTCAACAGGTTTTCTGATCAAGAAACAATCTTGAGAATTTTGACCTTCTTCTTTGGCATAGCAGGCAGGCTGATGGAAGTAACTAAGTATGTTTTTAGGGAGGTGTCATTCATGTTGGCAGATTCCGCTCTGGGTTGGTGTGGAGTTGGCTGACTGCGGGTCCAAGCCGGCATTGTTAAAGCTCTGCACCTTGCTCCTTAGACGTCAGTCCTCTGACAGCCCCCCTATATGGCAGATCACTCAGAGTTAACCCACCTAGCACCTTGCCAGTTCACGCAAATACAAAACTGACACCAATTACCTATCTAGCACAGAGCCACTTAAACCTTGTGTTTTGGATAGTTAACCCTTTGTTATTTCGGTCTTTCTTAAGGGCGCGTATGACACGTCTATGCTATCTCTCAAATCAAATCCAGTCTTGAAGGTGAGGCCGACGTCCATGCTTCGACTGTGTCAGAGAGGTAGACTTCTTTGTCAGGGTGACTGGGAGAACGCTGCGCCGCAATTGGAGAATCCGTGAAAATAACAGGGTACATTTCTGACACTCTGTGACACTTGATGACTGGTGACAGGATTCCTCAGACAGTAGTGTCTTACATGAAGTAGAAAACGAAGTCTGGTGAAACTGAACAGGCGCTCGCTCTTCAAGTTGGTCCTATGGATGTATGTGTTGTAAATTGGAGTTGAGTTGGAGTGAAAACTTCTTGGGGAATGACGATATCCATATTGTGTTTATCAGTATGGTTTCAGAATTTATACTCCACTGTAATCAGTTTCTTTGCGCTCGGCAGGTTGTAGAATTTGCACTTTGACTCTCTCTGGTGAAAGAGGCACACGGTCTAGGTTCATATCTTAAAGCTAGTTGTCGTCACGCTCTACGAACACAACTCGAATCAGATTAAGACTTGATCGTAGCGACCCATACCGATTCCTACAGTGTCCCCGAGCGTGGTGGCAAATTCCGAAAACAGACAAATACACGTCCTCATGCGGGTCAGGAACTCGGCTGGTGGCAGTTAGCTGCTTCAGATGCCTTCTCTGAGTAAACGGGTTAAGATCTCATGTCGACCTTGCTTCAACCTGACCATGCTGAGAGGGATCGTTTGTATTTCAACAGGCATGTCAATACCTCCTCCTGTTGACTTTGCTGCAGTAATCCCAGGCACGCTGTCATTTCTTCAACCAGTAATCATTTAGAGCCAGCGGAGATTTTCCGAGATTAAAAAGTACTGAAGTTTACAAGGTATTAAACTGCCGTTCACCTTTCGGATTTATTTTTTTAAACGATCTGGTTCAGCTGCTTGAAGTGGGGAAAAGAACGAGTTCAACGGGATATTCCATCAACCGGCTTTCAGGGCTCGGAAGTCAAACGAGAACACAGGCTTTTGAAAAATGAACATATGGAGTTCAGTGCGGTATCTTTAATTGTTTTTCCGCATCCATTAATAATACATCCCTGGGTGTTTTTAAGTTACCTTATGAAAACAACAGTGAATCATTCTTCACATCCAGCAGCCTGCAGCTCATGGAGAACCAGCTTCACTCTGCCGCCCCTCTCATAGGCACAAGGACATGGGCTTGATGTATGGAGACATGTCATGACCACGGACGAGTTAATGCGAAAGACACCTCTCTCTCGGAGGCCATCAATTTAGTTTAGTCGCATGTCAACAGGCAAATGTGCATAATTGCAGATCCAAGCACATTGCTTCGAGCCACCAATGTCATCTGTGCCTCATTAAAGAAACATGGGACCCAGTTGAGGCGGGAAGGAGTCACGTTGGGTTACATAATGAAACTCAACGTAGAGGGTAGGCGTTCTTTTGAAACAGTCAACACGCCGCTACATGTACATGGATCTGGGGTGTGTGTGTGTGTGTATCTGGGGTGGTGGGGGGATGGGAGAGGGGGGGCAGGTCTGATCGCTAAACCATAGGCCATTTTTCATTAAAGGTGATTGGATTTGCAGTATACTGTGCTGTGATATCAATCAAAAGTCTGGTTGCTCGATGGCAGGTGAAGGACAATCAACCCTGATTCGACTGACATTGCTGCCATGTGCTGAACTGGGAGTACAACTGAACCTGCACAGCAGCGCGCAGTCGACTTCGCTTAACAGGACCGACTGAAGTAACGAAGCGAGGTTATCGCCCCGAAATAAAGGCACTTTGTCAGCACCAGAGATGAGGGAAGATTGCACACAATCCAACGTGCAAAAAAAAAGAAAGAAAAAGGTGTCATTCGTGACTGACATACATTTTGTCCGTTGTTAGGTCACGTTTTGAGTTTGGTGTTTAGGGATGGCTGAAGCCAAAAGGCCACGTCACTCAGCAATCATTTGACCTGCAGGATCTTTACTGGAGAAGATTATATGCTTAGAGACACAACCAATATATTTCATTCCATTTTCTGATGCCTGAGCCTCGTTCCAATGCCAGAGGATTAGAGTTGTTTGACTAAAGACAAGGGAAAGTTTATTTGTTTCGCGGATCACCCTTTACGTCAAGGGCCCGAGGCATACAGGGCATTCGACTTTTCGCATTAAATATGCCGGTAAAGAATGAACCAATGGAACGCTCTACGCTCTACTTTCTATCGAGCGTCATCCGGGCTCTGTATTGTTTAGTACTGACGTCTGTCAGTGAACGCAATCAATCTCCACGATCGTGTCAGTCTATCAGTATCTCCTGCCTTATTACATACGATTCTCTCCTTGTTTAGTTTGACCAGGCTATCAAGGGCGTGACCCTCCGCCCCCCCCCCCACCACCACCGATAGGTGTGTGGTCTTCACCTCAACTGACTAGATCATCTTCGGCTGCCACCACCACCACCAGTGTCTGGATTCCTCGGGGGATTCTTAATCTATGCAGGGCAGGCACCCTTTGATCTGTAATTCCTTCAGGGTCTAACCCTAAACAATTGTAACACGTTTACGTCTGTAAATAAACTCACTTCACCAACTCAGGTCTCTCCCGATTGAAATACCCAAAGGTTACGATCCATAACTTGACTCTTTATGTCGCGTGAGACGAATGTCGCGCCGAAGGGATGAGATTCAGAGGAATCAAAGACACGAAACGGCACCGACAATGCCAAGCAATGTAGAAACAGGGTCCAAATCAAGACTAGTAGGAGCAATGACAGGGTTTTGAAGACATGGAGATGTGTAAAGCTTGTATTACGGTTGGACGGAGCTAACGGAAGATAGTTCTTAAACCGGATGAAAAACACTTCTGAATAGGGTGCTATGGCTTACCGTGCTGCAGTGACTTTGCGATGATTCAGCTCATTGGATAACATTTTAGGGGTGAATTCAGTAGCATGAAACATGTTGGAAGGAAAAGACAAACATCGTGACGATGTTCCTCTTCCAGCTCGCCACAAATAACTCTCAATGCTTTGTTTTGTGGCTTTTTTTTGTTCCCTGAACTTTTATAAGCTAATGCCCCTCTTTCCTGGCCTGGAACCTTATTGTATTTAGCATTTGGGGACTAATCCCATTACATCACCACATTGCTAGAAATCCCATTGGCAGACACACATTGACCGGATTACATTTATTAGTGCCTGCAACATGAGGGCTACGCTTCCACCATGTATGCCAGAGCTATTTTTGAGTTAGACAAGTCACATCTAATAGCTGTTTGGCACATTTAATAAGTACTTCTCTTATTTTATGAATAGCTGGTAACATATCTTGCCAAGGATTCAAGGTTGAGCAAGGTAATGATTCATGCAGTTGCAGCCAGGCTCCGATTGATACATCGATATCTCGTAATGATCATGGTCATTTATGCTCAGTTTCGACTTGTATGTTACAGTGAGACCTTACCTGCCTCTTATATGATATCAAATGAGGGTTTTGATTTTGATCAAAGGAAGGTTTTCTGTTGGAATGCTCCATTCAGAGCTTTGTACAAAAAGCCTCTACGACGATACCAGCTGGCTTCATAACAGTCTTTTCTTTGCCTGTAAAAAAAAAAGAGGAAAAAATTCCACAGACTCGAGGTCTGTGTCGTGAAATGTACGTGCCCGTGGGCGCACAAGAGGTATGTGAATTAGTGGCTGTCACTGTGTCTCTATCTTGTGCTCAAGGTGGACTCTGAGAGAGTGCGTGTGTGTTTTATTGGACCGTCGGTGTATATGTTCCTCTTATTGATTTTCTGGCTGTGTAGCAGTAGGATTTACCAACCAGCCTTGCCCACCCTTGAGAGCAGAGCTGGTGGTTATATGAGTGGCGTCAGAAGCCTATTCTCCTTGGCAGCTGTTTTGCCTCTGAGGGATTTTTTTTTTCTTCCAATTCAGGCCAGTGAAGATTTTGGAGGTAGGTCACCTCCACCGTAATCACAGTAATGAGGTCTGTTCACGTTTCACTGCGGGAGTCATTGAGTACTTTTACCATCCACCCGATAGAACCAGCGTGAATTCCGTTGCTATTATCAAGCTCGTTACAACTTCCATCAGAATGGAAGCGCAGTACAGTAGCGCACTTGATGAACTGTACCATATGATGTCCTTTCCCCCGGCAAACCGACCGTGACCTCGCTGATGCCGGCGATGCTCTTCGCTGCATCTCCGTGGCGGGGAATACGCGCACGCTCCTCGAGCGACGGGCTGGAGTTCCGCGGTGGAACAGCTCGGCGATGCGATGCTTTGGCTGCGAGGCTCGGGGGGGGGGGTATGCATGCACCCACCATGGAGATGCAGCGGAGAGCATGCTGATCCTGGGTGCAGCCTCGGAGCTTTGGTTGCTACGCGTGGGTGAGGCTGACGGAGCTGCCCGTGATGGTGTTGATGCTGTCATGTTGCCGACAGCTACCGCGAAGCCAACCTGCAATTCCCTTGGGTTGCCGGGGTTAGCGGGTTGACCCTTGAACGTATGCTAAGCTGGAGGGGCGGAGGAATCATTAATATTCATGTTGACACCCGAGCTCGCAAACGGAAACCTGGCTTTTGCTGCGGGAACCAAGTAACCAAGGGCAACGCCTCCTCCTGCGTCACGGTTGACCGGTTCTGGGTCCACAAACCCCCAACTCGTGCTCAAGGGCCTTGGTACACACACACACATACGCTCATCAAATGCACACATGTATGCACACGCTTTGAACTAAATTAAAAGTGTGTTTTTGCTATTGTTAACTCTCTTTTTAAAGCCTCTTCGTGGCACTGGAATGATGTCAAGGTTGTATGTGTCTTTAATCATTCATACAGTAAAGGGTATATCCTCTCTATTGCATTTGACAAAAAATAATATATATCTATTATGATAATTTGCTGATTTTTTTCATGTTGGTGTGAATGACCATTGGCCATACATTAACGAAATTTTAATAGTAGTCGCTTTCATTTTAGCATTTGAATTCCCTCGTGTCTCCCTCCGCTGGGATAGGCCTCTTCTCTGTGTCCCCCTCTGACACATGGTGCTCACCAAATGCTCAATCACAGGCTGACCCTTGACCCCAATCACCTAGCAGCGAACCCTACCGCCAGCCTTTCACAACAAAGGAGAAGCCGCAAAGTCGTGTCCCTCCCCTCTTCCCGTCAGACAATCTACAAATACCACAATCAAATTAGAAATGACTCCATCCATCCTAGTTCGATTAGATCGCGGCAACCTTCCTCAAAATCAGGATGAAAGCAGAGCAGCTCTGGGTGGTGGTGGAAACAGATTTGGAGCAGAGCGGTTGCTCTGGATTTTCAGTAGACGTATCAAGGAGAGAGCAACAAGGAATCGCCTCACGTAAATGTGTCAGTCGCATCATGTGAAAGTGTCAGTCACCTTGTGCTGAGAGTGGCTGCATATATTAGACATCAGGGCATCTTTTATTAAT
Organism: Plecoglossus altivelis; assembly: GCA_036571765.1. Taxonomy (NCBI): domain Eukaryota; kingdom Metazoa; phylum Chordata; class Actinopteri; order Osmeriformes; family Plecoglossidae; genus Plecoglossus; species Plecoglossus altivelis. Next base: position 2,836,897 of record BROE01000015.1, read on the forward strand.
GAGCGGCTGACAAGATGTGCACCGTGTTATCGATTCCCTCCAGAACATATTTACTGTGCTAATAAGTCTTTTACCGTGAACCGTTGCTCCACAGACTGATGATCCGAGACACTAGTATGCAGGGGATGATAGCTCCCAAAATGTGCCATCAGGCCTATATTGCTACTCGGACCTTAGATAACCTTGGGTGTGTTATAGATAATGATTATGCCTTGTTATTCGGGTGTCTCGTAAAAGGACTTCTGAGTGGGGATTGTCATCCCCCCCTGCCTCCCTCAGACACATGCGAGCCTGTTTGAGCATTAATGCGGGGTCCTTCTCTACGGTGGGTAATTGCCAAGTCAGACAGAGAATGACCTGTGACCAATCACCTCAGCCTCTCGAAGCCTCTCCAACTGCTGTTTCGGTAGGCAGACAAGAGGCTGAGCAATACCCACAACAGACTGGTCCTTTATGGACCCAAACTGAGTGTGAAGGGGGGGAGGCGGGGGTGGGGGGAGAGAGGACAGAGGGTTCAGTCCGTGAAAAGAGGCATTTTGTTGGTCATCAGTCATCAGCCAGAGCTCCTCCACAGTGTACAATAAGGGTCTCCATCTTTGTAAACACAGGAAATTAACGGGGTTGACAAAAGGCTGGGGTCGACTCGCCTCTTGACCCAGATGGAAAGGGCCGTTCCCAGGCCAAGCGCTGCGAACTTGTAATGGGACAGTCCGACTTGTTTAGCTGTCACTTAAACAGTTTGGGATGCTAATAGGACTCCCAAGATCATTCGTGTGTGCTGTGTTTAGTTTATCGGCTGCACTGCACTGTAAACACATTTCTCTTTCTGCTACTGCCGCTCTAAAACAAAGCTTGTCTTTTACTGTAGCTGTTTTTTGATGAGGCCACCAGCAGTGTATTTAGGAGAATTACCCATGACCTTTCTCGTGTATCGGTTTCCTACAAGGCAAACCCTTATCCAAACCCTTCTGTATACAGCTGTTTTCTCTCTCTCTTCTTCTTCTTTTTCAGATAAGCCAGATCCTCTCCAAACATACAAGCGAGCTCCAGAACGCTCAGACTTCCAACTGTTTTACGAATTGATTTGCACAGCCGGCGGTTCGCCCAATCAAACACGCGTTTGCTGATGTTAGGCGCTTCCGAACCACAGGCCCACATTTCCCTTTGCAGGGCCAACTCAGTGACCACCCAATCTGGAAACTCCTTTCACCCCTGTGCAGCAGGATGAGGGATGAGGAGGCCCGCGATGCATTTCATTTCGTTTACGCCTAGATAACATTTTTATTATCCCTCGACCAATGTTGATATTGTATTGTTCTTCCTCTTTGACACCGACCCCCAGCTTTTCTCCAGGTGGGTCATATTTCCATTACAGCTCCCCCCCCCACCCCCTTCCCCAACCACAGCATCAACTGAGCCACTACTGAACCAACTCTGCATGGCCATGAAGCCAAATACAGAATAAGCATGGAAATTGAAAAAAAAAACAAATCAATGCGGTTTGTTGGGCTTTGCAGAGAGATTGAAACCTGACGCGGACAGAAAAGTGCATCTTTCTCTCTTGGGCCGAGAGACAGAGATCTTACCCAATGACGACTGACAGACATGACAGACATGGTCCTCAGTGTTGCAGGCGGAGAACCGCAGAGGCAACGCTGACGTAACTAGACACTATTACCGTCTCTCTCGTTTGAGAAAGGATTTTGCTGGTTATTTTCAACAGCTTTGTGTAGTGTTGCCGCTTTGACCAGGTGGTGAAAGGAGAGAGTGAAAAATAGAAAAACTACTAATTGTTGACTAATTGTTGTCAACAAACTTTCTGCGCGTGGCAGGTTTGCATAAGGACAAACGTGATTGGGTACGGTACAATAAAAGTTTCTAATAAGAATCCGAAACAGAGTATAGTCACGTGGAAACCAACACTGTCAGCTTAGCCCTACAGTGACAGTATGTAATTTTCCACATAGCTTGCTCAGTATGGCAGCTTGCCCTGATGAGCTCTAATCTAAACCAACACAGGAAGCAAGAGCCAAGTCACAGATGCAGCGTAATGAAACATCTGGGAAATGTAGTCATTTTCCTCAACGTGTGCAAAACATAGAACGCGTATTGGAGATGGCTGGGCAAGAAACCATAACCGATGTCAAGTTTCGAATTGGCAAACTCGGTAATGGAAACGGAACCGAAACGAAGGAGAACGATCCGACTGATCAACTTCACGTAGCTTTCTTTACTCTCTATCGATCGGCATCAACGTCCCTTGTCAATCGATTATTGCTATTTAAAGAAATTCATTCGAGCTCGATGCAGAGAACAATGATTTAGCGTGGAGCCTCGAACGCAGGCTGTAATGCAAAAATCATCTCAAAGGTTGTGTATCGACAAGCTTTTACCACGTGTGCGGGAAATGTTAGTCAATATGACTTCAACAACATTGATTGAAGGTCCTTCTTTGATGGGGAAGGTTAAGTATCGAACATATACTACATTAAAGGGTTTTAGCAATCTCTTCGGGGACCGAGCTACGAGCATGGCTTCCAATGGTATTTATTTTTGGTAGTTGTTGTTAAACATACCTCTCCTCTCATATGCTATGACCCTAATGCTTTATCAGCTGAGCGGTATTTCGGAGAATATGAGGCCAATCCTTTCGTCCTCATCCTCTGTCAGTCTTAGGCTGCCTTAGGAATCGAATAATTAGAAAGATTTCAAGATCGGAGGGATTGAAATTCAATCCCTGAGGGGTCAAGCGATTACATTTTTGAAAAAAAAAAACACAAACATTTACGGTGATAGTCTTGATTTACATGTCTGGACGTGCGGCAGTCTGGCGTTTTAATGTTGGGCACAAAAGGATGGCATCGTTTCCCCGATAACGAGGGAACGTGTGCAGCTGGAGCGTGCGGCTGTGGCACCGGTTTGTTCGGCGTGGATAGGGGAGCTTGCGCTGGAGGATCTTCGCTTCTTCTCGAATGGCGCCTTGAAAAGCACAGAGAATCGTTTTTTTCGCAGTTATATTTGGAGTTGTCTGTCGCTTCTTTATGTCAGCCATTCAGCCGTGCCCCTGCTAAGTGCCTCCTTATCCGAGAGAAGGATTTGCATTTCCTAATCAATGAAAGGCACACATTGTCTTAAATCCTTGTCTGAAACTGAAAGTCATGGCAAACTGTCTGACTATTAAGTATTACTCAGAAAGTTTTGCACTATCGATTGTGTTTTGCTTTCGAAATAAAAGATTACAGCTGTTCCGAAAAAAGAGAAAATCCTGCTGCAAATAGTTATAATGGCCATTTTTATATATAAATAAATAAATAATAATATTATTCACACATAGGGAGGGATATCGATTCAGGCCACCCATGGATGTCCTAGTAATTGTTGCTAGAGAAATGTTGCCGTTTTTCAGACAGATTTGACGTGTTCCCTGCTTTGCTAAGCTGCTTTGTTGCATTGCGGGAGCAGCAGTGAAACCTGGTGACTGTGACAGACAGTTCCAAGACCTCGCCTGTAAGCACCTCATAATTGTCATCCCATGGGCTGCCTATAATTCTTACTGTCAAATATAAAAGGTCCTTTATAAAGGATTCCCAGACCCCTGGTTATTGGGGTTAAAACCGATGTAAAACGGCTTTACTGCTGTATTCCCTCAACGCTACACGCAAAGCCATGGAACACCCACTACCCAGAATCCATTGCGCGGCCCTGCGAGTGCCTACAGAGAGGAAGGTGTCACTGTTGGACTCCAGAACGGTTAGACAAGCACAGAATGAGATGCCCCATAGATTTAATCTCTCTTCTAGTATTTCTTTTCCTCCACCCCACCCCCCACCCCCTCTCTTTTCATCCGCCCCCTTTTTCGTCACTGTCCCCATTAAACGATCTAGAAACCGGCCCTGAACGCAGCAGTCCTCGGAGCATTGTTCCCCGGATTGTCAGTCAGGTAATTAATATGTATGCGGGGCCTTTGTAATTTCCTGCCGTTTGTTTCCTGATGACGGGTATAAATCAAGCTGAGGATTGAAGCGCAGCTCGAGCTTGCTGTCTATTATTCGCCTTTGATAAGGACACTTGCTAATTTCTCAACCCTCTCCCAGGCAGTGATGGAGATGGATTATTGAGTTCGGGTTGTCTCTCCCGACTCAGCGGCCGTTGCGCACCTCGCATTCACGCGCGTTGCCGTGGTTTCTCGTCACAGTCGGAGACGACGAAGGGTTCTATTATGGTCTGGGAGGCTTTTAGGAGATGCTACTCCCTTTGAGAGACTGGAGGAAGGCATGCTGTTCATTTTCCTTCGCCTGTCTTGGGTAAACGGACAGACCGAGGCTGTTCAACAAAAACTATTTCCAAAAAATACTGTGTGGCTTTTTGTGTATCTGACAGTGTCTTTATTTGATAATGTGCCCATCGTGATACTTATCCACGGCAGCACAAGGGTTCGTTGAGTGTATATATTTATGAAAGGATTTTAGTTTGTCTACCTTTCAGTCCAGACAGTTGGTGCTGAATAATAATATGGAATGCAGGCAATTACGAATTCCAAATTCAAATGTTTTGTGACATATCCTCCATCGTCCACAGGGTTGCCGCATGCTGCAAAGAACGATAGGGGCCATCTGCCAGATAGTAATGAAATTCTACAATTACCAGGTGTGGTGTAAGTCAAACGTACGTACAGCCAGACACCTGTACTCGAGCAGTAGTGCGTTTTCGAGAGAATTATCACAGCCATTTGTACGGCAGTCAGTGATTGAAGTTTAGCGACCAAAGAGCAAGTCCTTTCATCGACTCCCGGCGACTGTCGGTACTGTTTCTCGCGACCTAAGAAAGCCTTTTGCAATCTGACGGATCACGCCCCACTTATAAAGCGGACACTTCTTCGTGTGGGGGAGTTGGATCTGGTTATTCTATGGAGATCCCGTCAATGGGTCCCACCTACCGCCCCCTCCGCCAAAAAAATTTGCCATAGAAATCACGCTCCATATGATTATAGGCTAACAAGAAAAATCGCACCACCCGAAACAACCAGCACCTCCGTCCCCGCTGTGTACCGGTTGTCTCCCCTCCTGGAAAAAAATTGTTGATTGGTAACTTCTTGCTCTGCCGTTTTTATAGATTTCAGCACGGCACAGTGATTTCGAATAAAAAGATGATAACTCAGCACGAAGTTTGAATGTCTGAAGACGTATAAACGTATGCATGTTTTGGCTGCCGCTTAGAGCAAAAAGCTAAAATTGTGAAGCTGAAGAATCTTTGAAAGTTGTTGTTCTCCGAGATCAGACTTGCCTCAATTAGCCCCTGTGTTAATGTATGGTGTCTTTCTCCCGGAGTCCTAGTACTCGGGGGGGTGACTTTCTAACCAGATCGCTTTGGAAACGAATGGGGGGTTGGGGGGAGGGAGTAGGGAGGGGGGAAGGTAGGGTAGGATAGGGAGGGAGGGGGGGGTAGGGGGAGGTTGTTTTGGGACCATATGCCCATAACCCATGACACCCCCTGTCAGGGGGGCGGCCAGTGTGGGACAGCTGGTGTTGGGGAAGAGCCGGCCAGATGGGTACGGCTCCAACCTGAGCCCCACGCAGTCTCGTGGGGGCAGTTACTCAGCTAGACTCCGCTGATTGCCCTAATCAGCTGGGAGTAGAACCAAACATGACTCATACCTCATCATCACTGTACATCCAAGGACAACGCCATAGCACAGATTCATGTAAAAGAAAAAGGAAAGAGAATAGCTTCATTTGGTTTGGTATCACCTTATATTTCCTTCACATTTTCTTATAAGAACTCAGTAACGTAACACCTGTATTCATAGTATTAATATAATATACATTGAGATATAATATACATACTAGTGTAAAATATCTCAATTGAATGAAGCTGTCAGGGGATATATACTTTATTCGTATTCACAGAGAGGAGCCCAGTGAATGTTATCGAGGCGCAAGGAAGCAGGATGAGGTAAAGGGGGTAATTTCATAAAACTAATACAAATCAGGGTTGTGGCATGGTTATCACACAGTAATCTTCAAACATGGCCACCACTGCCAAAATCCAGGATGGCAGGCTGCCATGAAACTCCCTGCTAACCCTCGATGCTTTCCCTGAAAGACAGAACAGACGAAGGGGGGAGACTGTGGGCCAGGGGCCAATTCTGTTTCCATACGCTGGGCTCCTCCCCTGAGGAGAAGCAGGCATGGGGAAGGTGTGTGGTAAATATTGTTTGTATACATCCCTGCTCTATATGCAGAGACCGTTAGATAGGTAGAGAGAGCGAGAGAGAGAGAGAGAGAGAGAGAGAGAGAGAGAGAGAGAGAGAGAGAGAGGTATCTTGAGGCAAGTAGCTCAGCACTTTTACACCAACATGTCCAGCGTAATCCTTTCATCCCCCATCTTCGCTCCACTCCCGAAACATCTCGCTCCCTTACCCACACCAACCCACCCTAAGGAAGCCTAATGAAGCCCCACCCATCCCAAACCTTAACTCTATGCCTCTTCACCCAGATCCTAAGCCTTCTGGCCTCCTCCAATTCACCGAGGGGCCCAACGAGCCAGATGATCTCACCGCAATCTCACTCACAGTAGAAAGGGAGGTGGGGGGGGAGAGGGGGGGCAGGGGGGGGTATTCATGTGACCACCTGAACAACCCCCCCCTCCCCTCCCCCCTTTCACAGCAGGGACTTCTTGAACACAAAGCCCTGGTGTTTTTCTGGGCCATACGGCATGCCTGTCGGCCAGTCTTGTCATAACGCCCACCCCCCTTCAATGCAGACACCCACACGCAGACATTACGACAACAAAAACCCTGTTACTAAGTCACGAGAGGCCAGGGAGGACGGAGGAAGGTGGAGGCTGCGGTGTAATCTACCCAGCAGGAAGGCTGGTGCAGAAGAATAGACCTGGGCCCATGCTGACTCCTGCCTCAAACCACGGTGTTGGGCCTCAGGCCAAGGCCATAGCCCCAGGGTCAGAGGTCACCCTAACTGTGCCTCTTTAATGATGCTTAGCGTAATGCTGTGGACCAGATGCTACCTTCTTCAAAGGCTGCCCTGCCCCGCCCGCTCGCCTGCCTGCAGGGAAGGGAGGCTGAAGGGGGGGATCTACAAACTGTCGCCCGTGAGCTGCAGGGCGGGGAGGGGGAAGACTGGCACGTGGGCAGGGACTCAGAAAACCAGCATGGGGGTGATAAGCCACAATGCCGGCTTCTCTCCAGGTAGGAGAGCCACTATGCCTGCCTCTTGACAGGTCCAAGGATATAGGACATGGTCGCGACAGAGCAGCAGCTGTTGTGCGGGGATCAGATGGTAACGCATTGAGTTCCCCGTCCCCTCCAGAGTGGAAATTAAACCCATAAGAGGATATTCTATACTTTCCTCCTGCACTAAACCCCTTCTGCTCTTTTAGAAAGAGAACTCTTAGTGCCTCAAAGTTGCCCTTACGCAATTGTTCCAATTAGCTTCCCCCCCAACACACACACACACTTGCACTACATCCGAATGTGTTCATCTCCCCCCCCAAGTCACGCAGTGCGGTTTGTTGATCTTTGCATCATCATCAGAGAGAAGCAACACCCATAAAATTCGGAGCAACTTTATTTTCTCCTGTGAGGACGCAAACTTCATATAAGCACTTCCGGACCGTGAAACGTTATCTTTTAACGAACAGCAAACAGTTTCAGACTTCTGACATATGTCATAGTATCACGTAAACAAGCAATGGCAATCACAAACACATTTTTCTTTCACCGCAATACGAAATGTTTGTTAAATAGACGTTCGTCTCGACGGATCCCTGTTGTCACTACAGCGTGAGTCTGAACAAATAGTCATAAGGCAAACGAATACAAAAGATGAAGAGGTGTCCTGTCATTCCTGGTGAGAGCAGGAAACAGTGGAGGAGGCAGACAGATTGCAGCTGATCAGATACCTGATGGTGACAGCACTGCGGGATGAGAGCCAAGGCTTTTTTTTTTTCGGGTGGTGTCCACCAGATGCCATTAAATGTGTTCAAGGTAAACAAGCCCGCGCTGCTGGCCCACGTCCTGCTTCTCTCCCGTCTTTAGACAGACTGGTGAGGAGGCTGGCTGGAGACGTTTGCATGTCTGTATTATTGGATTAAGTAGGGAAAAGCTTAAGGAAAAAGAGAACTTTCCACCCACTAGCTTGCTTCTGAATGAGGAGATAAGGGGGAAATGTTCGTTCTTAGTCCGAGTCCATTGACAGGAGATTATGGGGGAATATTGCAAAAATAGATTGCATGCAGACAGATGCACTCGAGCATTGACAAGGGACGGGAGGGGCTGCTGTAGGGAGCTGAAGGCAATGAGGACTGAGGAAGAGATCAAAACGGAGGCCGATAGAATCAGCCAGCACGTGGACCACAAGGACACCTGAAAGAGAGAGAGAGAGCGAAATCGCGAGGAAGTAATTAAAAAGTCTGGGGTGCGCGCGCGTGTGTGTGCGGGCGTGTCAGAGACAGAGATAGCTCGTCCAAAGAGGGAATGTCAGAGGGAGGTGGCGTGTGTGTGTGTGCGTGTGTGTGCGTGTGTGTTGCGTGTGGGCGTGGGGAGTCAGATGTGAGGGAGCTTCCAGAGATGAGGTTGTCAAGATAAGCGCCAAGACTGAGAGAAAGGCAGGAGATGGCGGTTTGAAGGAGGAATCGATAGCGGCAGGGAGGAACCTCGCCACCACGCTTGGATGAGACACTGTAATGAAGAGATATCAGCCAGGAGATAATATCGCATGCTGCAGATGCAACAAAAAAGCAGTAGCTTAGAAAAAGACACTGACCAGCCAAGTCAAAGCTGAGGATCTCTGGAAGACTCTGAAGGGATCACTTAAAGGCTAGACCACGCCATGCTTCTTCATTTATATTATCCAGCGTTTCATCCGCGCGGGATGACAGAGTTGTAAATGCAAAGGGTTCAAAGGAATTCCACCTCATGCCTAGTCCGTTTGAAATATTTCAAAGGCGCGAATCAAAGTTTAACACTGTTGTCTCGTGTATCTCGGTCAAGATCACAATTTTCCCCATTAAAACCGACCAACAACGTCTCTGTGATTTGACAGCGTGACGTATATCTCGAGCCAGGTTCTGCGTACCGTAAATAGGTTTTTCCAAAGAGAATCCCATTTCAAACAATGTCTGTCGAAAAACCTGTGGAAGAGTCAATCGAACTTGTGGTGAGTGGGATGCGGAGTGGTTGAAAGCCTCTCTATTGACTCAATGGTGAGCCAATAGCCTCAGGTTACCTGTACCCTTTTGAATGAATCATGCCCTTTTACTGTTCCAATTCCTCATGAATACATTCAAAACAGTGGCAAGTATTTGAAGTGAGAGCCGCACTGACTGCATGATTTAAGCGGACTGTTTCTTCCTGCCAGTCCCTGGAGTCAATCGACGCTTGTTTATATGTTTATTCGGATCATTAGCTTTGACTTGTTGGGTGTTTATCTTGGGGGCAAAATCGCAACAGGAAAATAAGAAATGCATACAGAAATCGTTTTTTCCCCCGTGCTCTTAGCGTGTGGCAAGTTTCGCAAGGTGTCGTAGAATCTGCAGAGGCGACACCAGATTGGAGCGTTGGCGCGAATTGTCTCTACTTCTGTACTCCTCCACAAACAATGGGGTGCAACTAGGATGACTTGACATTTAATATATACTACAGATGAATTAAATCTTTTCAGTCTGCGATATTACAATATAAGTGAGTCATAAATAGATCCTGTCTCTCCCCGCGGAGCGTGGTTAAAGGCTTGCATACTAAAAGTGCACATATTTTGAAGGCACGGCACAGCGATCTCAGAAGCTGCGTCTCGAACGCAGAAACGGTCGACGACAGCGTCACGCGCAGGGCGCCGCGGCGGCCGTGGCTGCGGTTTGGAGCTTTTGCAAGTCACGGCAGAAACAGGCCCGGTCCAAACCTCGACCAGCTGACGGTGCTGTCTCCACTTCTCGGCTGGGCCCCACTACGTGTTGTTTCCCCAGTGTTTGAGAGGAGTCTCTCTCTGTCTGCGGCAGGGCTGTCAATGGCAGCGCTGTTTGGTATGCCGCCCCCCCCCCCTGCAGAGGCGACACCAGATTGGAGCGTTGGCGCGAATTGTCTCTACTTCTGTACTCCTCCACAAACAATGGGGTGCAACTAGGATGACTTGACATTTAATATATACTACAGATGAATTAAATCTTTTCAGTCTGCGATATTACAATATAAGTGAGTCATAAATAGATCCTGTCTCTCCCCGCGGAGCGTGGTTAAAGGCTTGCATACTAAAAGTGCACATATTTTGAAGGCACGGCACAGCGATCTCAGAAGCTGCGTCTCGAACGCAGAAACGGTCGACGACAGCGTCACGCGCAGGGCGCCGCGGCGGCCGTGGCTGCGGTTTGGAGCTTTTGCAAGTCACGGCAGAAACAGGCCCGGTCCAAACCTCGACCAGCTGACGGTGCTGTCTCCACTTCTCGGCTGGGCCCCACTACGTGGTGTTTCCCCATGTTTGAAGGAGCTCTCTCTCGTCTGCGGGCAGGCTGTCAATTGCACCGGCTGTTGTTATGCCGGCCCCCCCCCCCCCCTCCCTCATTCTCCTCCCCCTTCATCTCCTCCCCCCTCCCCCTTCTCTGTCAGCTCATCGCTTTTTCTTTTTTTTTTTGAAGGCCCCCGCCTCCCGCAACCACCGCCATCGCTTCCTTCCCCCCCCTCACCCCCCCACCCTGTCGCCCAAGGCAAGGGAAGTGGGGAGTTAGACAGGTTTTTTTTTCAATTACACTGCACTCTCTCTCTTTGGTGATGGCATGGGCGGGCTTTCAGAAAGGCTGATGCCTCTTCTCCCCACCTCCTCACCGCCCCCGCCCCCTCCACCACCTCCCCCTCGCTGTGTCTTGTCTGCGAACGCCGCCCCGACTCCGCTCCCAGCACAGGATCTTTTGTTCCAAGTTGTAATATTTCACAGATGTCCACGAAACGCACACGACCCCGTCTTCCTGCAAGGAGAAACCCAGAGAGAAACGCCAAGGCCTTCGTCGAAATTCTCATCCGCAGACGAAGGGAATTTCTGACTTGATGGCGTTGACGCGTTTGAAACCCTTTCCTTCCATACCGTGGACCGCTTTAGCCGGCGTCGTAAGTGATAAAGTGCATAGGCTTGGGCAGTATGACAGGGCGTGCGTTTTGAGCCAGAGTTACCTTTCCTCTCCTGCTGGTACTCACATTAGCATTGGAATCAACCAGCACCTTCAGGAAATGTCTTGTTTTCTAAGCAGGACACAGAATGATGAAATATCCATACTTAAGAGGAGTGAAAACATAAAAGGCGGTTTCTAAAGTTGTTTGTGATCGAGACTAAAATCCCATTGTTGCGTTCAGCTGACAGGAGACACGTGCACAGGCAGATTGGGGAAACATGTCCGACTATGGCTGCCAATGTATAAATATGGATGAACTGAACTGTAGTGCTGGAACAGTGCATGCTGAAACAAAGCAGACTGGCAAGAGAGCAACGTGGCAGTCTGACTTCAAACAGTCTTTTTTTTTTTTACCGGCTCCGCTCGGTATCTACTGCAGTTCACATGCAATCATCAATACACACAAGTTATACAAGCCATGTTTTTTTGTGTGTTTTTTTTACATTTTCAGCTTTCATTTAAGCCATTTTTCCTACCACCCGCAACCTTGGGAACGTGCTTGTAATTTTAATGTGGAAATTCGTCTGTTTGGATTTTGCGTTTTAATCGAGTTCGAAGGGATGGGAGGCTGATGGGTGGTTTTTCAAACAGTTGTCAAAAAGCAAAACGTTCTCTTTGCGGTGGAGTTTCTGGGACACGCAGATGTGCGATAGCGTGTGGCCCTTGAAGAGAGGTCAGTGGGTTAATACTAATGGAGCGTCGTTCTGAGCAGCCGAGACTTACACTTAGCTCTGACGACGCTTAACCGCAAATCATCGTTCTGTCTAACGTGACTGGCACACAGCGTTCAGAATGCTGAAATGCAGCCCTTTCACGGTGTACGATGAGCACGATAAATCGCCGATGACGGCGTCACCCGTAAACAAGACGCCGCGCGACCAAGGAGACGCGCGGGTGTAGAAGCGCTGTCCGGAACGCTCTGGGATACGTCGTCGCGGCAGCGTTTTCCTTCCTCAATGCTAACCTCCCTTCCCCCCCCCCCCTCCTCCAGGCGCGGAGTCGTCGCAGGCCTTCGTGGAGCTGAGCTTCGTCCAGGAGCCCCAGGACACAGTGACGGTCCGAGGCGGAGTCCTGCAGCTGGACTGCCAGGCCCAGTCGGACCAAGGCACCCCGCTCATCAGCTGGAAGAAGGACGGCGTCCTCCTCAGCACGCTGGTGGACGATCGGAGGCGTGAGATGGCTAACGGCTCCTTGCTGGTCCAGAACGTTCTCCACTCGCGTCACCATCGGCCGGACGAGGGCTCCTACCAGTGCCTGGCCACGCTGGAGGGTCTGGGGGCGATTATCAGCAGGACAGCTAAAGTCACCGTCTCTGGTAAGCGCTCTCTAGACACCTGCCTGTGTGGAGATATACCTGGATGATTCCCTCAGGAACCGCTTAAGGGTGTACTTTAACGTGTCCTTCATATCTCGCTTTATAAGAGCCTTGGTTTAGTACCGGCCTGACTTATTCTGCCAGCATTGATGGGAAAGAGAATTTGATAAGATTGCAAATCTGAACCTAATCATTGATTTAGAAATCCTTTTTAGAGAGGCGGATGAGCTGTCTCTCATCCAGGAAACTGTAACAGCACTGGTGACTCAGGACAAACGGAGAATCAGTGCTGACATGAGTACACGCTTCGTGTTCCTAGTCCGCAACAAAGCTTCGCAGAAACACAACAGCAACTCCTCGATACCACGCACGCTCACACACGCACCCCACCGAGCAGCCTTGAGCCCTTCTGATCCTATGTTACACAGGCCTCCAGCGCCTGCCCAGCGAGGAGAACTATCTCCTCCCATCTCCGCTCCTCCTTATTCTCCGAACGGTGGGGGGACCGCGGTATCATGAATCACAGAGGAGGGCTCTTGACCCGAACCAGCGGGCGGCAGACTAGAGGCATCGGGCCGAGACAAAGCTGCTTAGTTAACCGTCTAATGATGAACAGTGCAGGGGCAAGTGTTGTTTAACTAAAACATGCAGGGGCCTAATTACTGGGAATAGAGACCCGGACCAAGGCAGCCCTGATGAGCTCTGTTTAATCTGCTTTGGAGAAAGAGCTTTCAGGTGTGGAATCAAGTGGGCCGACAGGGTTGTAAATACAAGCGGTATTTCACGCATGCTGTAGCTGTAATAATGGGGACGGTTCCTTTCGCGAGGGTTAAGGACTCGTTGAACTCCTCAGCGGGTGTCGTAGGCAGAATGGTTCGGCGCCGTGAAAGATCCCAGAAACCAGCGCTAAGCCGTCAGCCGCCTCCATTCGCCTCCGACGTGGAAGAGGGTGTTTCCCGTTCAGTCGCTCATAACACACAAGGCCATTCCCAAACCGCTGCTACTCCACTTTCACTTTGTGTCCTCCACCCCCCCCACCACCGCCCCCGCCCCCCCCCCTGCCAGCGCAGACCGGGAAGACACCGTCCATTGATGCGCGCAAAAAGGGGGGGGGGGAGTTGTCGCACTCGGGTTGACCAGAAGGCAGCCGAAGCCTTCTCCCCGTGTGTTTAGCCCTGCGTCTGGAGATAAACCTCAAGCAGCAGGCTATAAGGCAGCAGGCTATAAGGCAGCAGGCTATAAGGCAGCAGGCTCAGCAGACGCTCCTCCTCCAGCCACCCATACCCTGATTTCCTGGACTGCGAGGCTGGGCTGGGCAGGGGGGTTGGGGAGTGGTGTGTGTATGTGTGCGTGTGTGTGGGGGGGGGGAGGCATGTGTTTACTTTCGACTGATTGGGACTCTGTGGAGATGTGACTTCACGGGAGAGCAGACGGACGAAGGACCGGCCAATCAACGGGGCCAGGAAGGGCAGAAGGAGAGATGAGTGCCTGGGCCTCTAAATCAGGGTCAGAACAGCCTGCGTCGTAGTCATCCATTACCTTCCCAGCATTATCTCATCCCTTGATCCAAAGAAATAGACATTGTTTGGTTAAAGAACTCCATGCCAAATGATTTAGGGAACGATCTTCTGACCTCCAGGACTAAACTGTTGGGGTGAAATGAGGTAGCCCACGCTCCACCCCCGCCGCCACCCCCCAGCCCTGTCCGTCCCCCCGTCCCCCCCCCCACCACCAAAAGATGCCCCCCTCTTTCCGGGAGAAACCATGGAAACCGCATGCAAAGCGCAAAGCCCCCGCCTGAAAGTGACATTGGTGTCTTTAATGTCATGCCAACTGGCAGTTGAGTCCAGCCATGTTTCTAAACGGATAATCTTGAGTGTGGCATTAATGCCAAATGGAGCCCTTGGTGAGATTTAAGTGCCAGTCAGACTGATTGCCCATGAAGGCCCCCCTGCTCTCTCTCTCAACGGCTCCCCCCCCCCTCTCCCCCTCCCCAATATGGTGCTCTGGGGCTAGTTGGCTGGCTCCCCCCTCTCCCCACCACTCTCACGCTGGCTGCAAAACTTCTTTCATGTCCCAGCAGCCGGCCTACAGTGGGACATCTTCAAGGATGAAAAGAGATTGCGAGGGAAATGTCACGAGAGCGCATTGTAATGCAAATGATTGTGTGCCATCCTTTTGATGCGAGGAATATTTCAGTGCTCAAGCTAAGTGTTTGAGTTAGAGGAGGTACAGTATGCATAGAGGACACGGAGAGAGTGTGAGCTAGGGCTTTACTAAAGGATGAATATGGAGCGTGACTGAGCTGGCCATACTGGTGCTGTGCACTAGACTTTCTAGTTCAACTGAAATATTGTGCATTGTCTTGTACATAGTAATCAAGGAAAACTGTGTTGGATTTGATGTTACACATAATTCGCTGGCTAATTGGCCTGTTGGTTCACAGGTGCTAATGTTAGCTACTACGCGGTAATGGATATAAAGCGAACTCATGCTTTGACCTTTTTTGGTGTCTTTATACGACAGAAGGCTATTATGCGATCTAGTCTTCAGTCTTTGGACCCCACGTTGCCTTCGTTTCATGAAGAAATGGGCTGTGTCGACACGGAGTCTGTCTCTCCGTATGAGTCCTGCGAAAGCGCTTCGTATGCAGTCTCTGTTTGCCTTGCTGAGGCCCTTGTTTCAAACTGCAAACCGCTTCTCCTAACAGACTTCACGGGAGGCGGGAAAACGCCAGACGCCATCTCTCAACTTCACACGATGCCCGTTTCCTTGAGGTGGTTGTGGCGCAGACAGAAAGACAGGCAGAGACTTCTTGCTTTGTAGTTAGATTAGATGTGAACGGAAGAGGAAAAAGTGCGAGCGGTCTTCCAGACAGTCTTGGCTGGGCCCCGGTCGTGTCAGGAATACATTACCAGCGTTGCCAGCCGGCCTGTGATTAACTGGCAGAAGGTGCGGGTGGCGAGTCAGATGGAGAGAGTGTAAACATTGTCAGAACTTTCACACACACACACACGAGTAAGCACAGAACACGAGAAACACAGACCGATGGAGAAGGTTTTGCAGAGCCCAGTGTTGATATGAACTCAGAACTAGTGAGATTTGAGAGAGGAGTGGCTTGAATCTAGATCCAATTATGATCTAAAGCTTCTTTTAGAACGGGGCATATTGAATACGTCAGATAGTCGACTGTTTTGGAGTCTTTGAGCGATTTAACGATCTCCTTCTTGCAACTGAGCTTGCCCAGCTCACTCGGACAACCAGGGAGTAAACTTCAGAGCCTTTTCAGCGCTAACTCATAGTGAAATAAACGTTTTTACTCTGGAAGACACATTCGGAAAGCTAACAGGACAAGCGCCTTCCTTTTATGAAACAGTGCTTTTAAAATGGTAGGTTTTACTCAGACGAAATCAGGCCATTTCCCTTCACTTAGTAAAGTCAACTCGAAGCCAAAAGACTTTGGTGCTGATAAGACAAAGTTTCTCCACAGCAGTGGAGGGAGGAGGGTGAGGAGGGAAGGGAGGGGGGGTTGACGGGGAGTTGATGAGTAGGGGAGAGAGGTCAGATGTCCGGACGTGGGAGGAGAGCAGAGCAGAGGAGAGGAGGGAGGGCATGAGAGAGGGAGGGAGGTGAGGGAGGATGTGGGGAAGAGACAGAGGGGACAGAGGGATGAGAGAGTAGAGCAGGACGCCCCCTCTCGTAGAGTAATGGCGGTGCCTGGCCTTGACCTCACCTTGGTGGTGTTGGAGGACTGACAAATCCACCCGCGGACAGCCGTGCTCCCATTTGTCAGACGTGCGCGGCCTCAGAGAGCCACGCGGGCAGACCAGCGGAGACTAGGGCAAATGAGATTAAAACACACTGTAGAGCTGCATTCACTTACCCTCTAAAGGCAATCCTGCTGGGTAGACCAAAGCCATCCGTAAACCTTTAAATGCACAGCGCTAATGAATGCAAAGTCCTTTTATCTATTGCCATTTTGAGTTGAATATATGATTCCGCCATAAACCTACTCGCTGTTGATCAATATTTTCCAGGTCTAATCTCATCAAAGTAAAAAGGGGTCATGCGATTCCGTACTCCATGCTGCGAGAGGCATTGGCATCCCTTGTAGTGCCTTTCAGCTTCCTTTCTGCCTCCTGCACACACACGCACGCACGCGCACACACACGCACGCACAGGCACAGACGCATTTGTTGAGTGTTCACCATCATACAAAGAGCCAACTGGAAGCGGGTTCTAAATCGAGCAATTAAATGTCTCTGTTTCCCCGGGGAGCACTCTGGTATTTCTCCCTAATTAAAAGTGAGACTTGGAGGAGTCCAGAATGACTCAGCCCCTTCACGTACGAGCTGAGCCTGCGTGTTGATATGACTGCCGGGTGTTTGAAAGGAAGAGAAAAGAAGAGGGGGGGGGGTGTGAGAGAGAGAGAGAGAGAGAGAGAGAGAGAGAGAGAGCAGGAACTCTCTTCGTTCATTACTCTTTTATTGCGGGGAAGCCGCGGAGAGGAGAGATGGAGGAGGGTCGGGCGGGTGAAAGTGGCAGAGTGACGGAGATGGAGATGGCAGGCACCGGGGACAAGTGACAGAAGAAGACAGGCGTTCGGGGAGGGGAGAGAGAGAGGTAGACGAAGGGACGCGGGAGAGGGTGAGCGTCACAGTGGAAGAGGACGATGATGGAAAGGTTGTGCGAGGCCACGGGCAGGTGACAGGAGCAAACATGTCACCATTATAGGACCAATGTCGGGGCAATGCAACCGATTGACCTCTACAGGTGTGTGCGTGTGCGTGCATGTGCGCACCAGCGATGTGACGCTGCCACCTCCTACCAGTGATTATTGATTCATTTGAATCCTTCTAATAGGATATTTTACAACAATGT
The DNA here is from genome assembly GCA_036571765.1 of Plecoglossus altivelis. Taxonomy (NCBI): domain Eukaryota; kingdom Metazoa; phylum Chordata; class Actinopteri; order Osmeriformes; family Plecoglossidae; genus Plecoglossus; species Plecoglossus altivelis. The sequence goes on from BROE01000015.1 coordinate 2,854,265, forward strand.
TTATGGCCCAAATAGATAAGTAGGTATATGACGCTTTATGCCTACAAAGAAAAGTGGGTAGTAATGAGTATAATGCGCATTAATCATTGACAGTAGACTTGATTTGTTGCTTTTAAAAGCCTCATGGCAGTGACTGATAAGTGTTTAAACTTGCCTAAAGGGCATCTTCAGCTCAAGTCATTCACCTTTCCGTTGAGCTCCGCTGTCATTACCAAGCACAATAATCCCAGACACGCAGGTTCTCATTAGCTAAATCTGGGAGGCTCACCATATTGAACGCACGGCTGATTAATTTTAAACCCTCTCTCCCCGTTGGCCCCTCCCGGTGCAGTGCCAGGGATACTTTGAGCCGCAGCTGGGAGTGACAGCTTGTCATCATCCAGGGTTGAGCTGCCTGTCGATGCGGCTCGTCGGTCTGGGGCCAGGGTCTGGTGCTGGGCCGCAGCCTCCCGGAGACGTCACTCCTGCCGCACCCCTGCTGCCTGGGTCGGCTCCGGGGCTTTGAAGGCGAGCGTCTCTGCTGCTCTCTGAAGCCTTGGCTCCTGCCCAGACTGCATTAATATTTCACTAGCCTGGATGGGTGAGGGAGTGTGGGAGGGGGGGGGAGGCGGCAGGGGGGCGGCGGTGGCAGTATGGATTTGGGTTTAATTCAGGGGAATGTGCGGGGACAAAAGAGGTATGCGCAAGTCGCTTTTTAACGGAAAACCTTTCTTCCGAGCGCAAGGATGTTTCAAAGTGGATACGAACGCGCAGGTCGCTTCCCGCGGAACGCATATCAAACGCTGTCCTCATGCTGCATTCTTTTAGTCAGAACTCATTAGTCCCAATCCTTGGGGCCATGTTGGGGAACTGTTTACCAGCCAGCTCGTTTAACGACTTGGGTGGGACGTGATTGATGAAGGGCACGTCTCCCTGCAAGGTGGTTTGATGTCTTTTTTGAGGCTTCATCAAGACGTCTACCTCAAGCTCCCGGCATCTGGCAACATCTGTGGCTGGGCGCATGTTTGTGATATTGATGTTTCCCCCCTTTTTAGCAAGCAGCAGTTTAGTCTGGGCTGACAGTGTGGGATTCATCCTGTTTGTTGAAATCCTACTGCGTTGTTGGTTGTTTGTCTTGCCTCTCAATCCCACTGCAGTGACCATTTCGAGGCAAAGGTACGTGATCGGGTCAGGTGACACTTGCGGAGTACCAGTAACGTAATTAGATGAACTTTGTTTGTTTAGCAGTTAGCTCTCAAGCGAGGTACGAATCCCTCACCCTGAGCAAGGACGTCTTCGGCTCAATGGTTTGTTACACATACTGACACATGGTGGTATGGAAGTGATTTGTGTAAACAGTATGTTGTTGGACTGGCTCACTTTACAGTCCCCCCCCCCTCTAGTACTATGGGTTGAGCATTTCAACCCACTCCTCCCCCCTCATCACGGTTTTATGAGTGGAGCCATGATGCTGGTTTTGGTTACTTAAATATGAGCTAGCCACAGAACTCTGTGTTTGTGTTGTGCATGTGTTTGCTTTTCAAGCATGTTTGCCTCTCTTTGAGGTGTCCCGAGTGGGACATGAAGGCATGTTTGTTTATTGAACTGTGCCCATTGGTTATGGTGACCAGCCCCTCTGCTGTCGTCTGGATCAGCAGTCAGATCTCCCATGCGGTCTATGGTATGCTGCACTGTTGTCAGAAGTGAATCCACATCTCTCTGTAAATAACAACCATTGAGGTTTTGTCTGACTGTGTGGCCATGATAAATAGTTGACATGGGCCCAGGGGTCAGGTAGGACGACCCTCTCAGAAGAGTTTTGTTTCGGATGCCCAGGGTGGTCCGGCCCGCCTCTGGTGTGTTTAATACATCATGTCCACAATGCCAAAATGAAATATGAGCAGATAGCAGTATTCAAGCCAGGCTGTTTTTGTTTGTCAACCGACCCAGAACCCACTGTGCCGCCCTACAACACCGGGGTCGCGACCATGCAGTTGCTCTTTGGTCGGGTTACGGGTCCGTCCAATCGGTGACACTCCCCGCGCTTGATCTTTTTCATTTCACATCAGGTGCGTTTTGTGTAGAAGTCTTTCCCCCCCGCAGTAGGCGGTGCGGGTCGTGGGTGTGTCAGCTTGGCGTTGTTCAAAGCAACGCTGCCCCGCCTCCCAAATGACTTCTTCCTCAGCAGTTTCTCAACACAACATCATTTATGTCCTTCTGATTTTCCGCCGGCTCAGCACACGGTTCTTTTGCATTACAGAATTCCTCTCAAAACTCCCTGTCTTCTTGAGCGAAGCTTTGGTTGTACGGCTGATAGGGGGGCTGTGATAATCTACTGTTACGTAATCTCCACATCTCTGAGACAATACGCATTCAATCAGCTCTCAAATAGTAATTGAGTGTCCAGTAATGCCTTTCCAATGTAGGGACAGATTGGGGAGAGGGGCTTACGTCATTGACATGCTGTAAGTCAAGCAGAGGCTCTTTCGGACGTGTAGCGAGCTTCTATATTGCAACGAAAGCTTCATACAGTAAATAGGTTGTCCTAGAATGACCCAGTTTCAAAGTTACAGTGGAGCAAGTCCTACAGCTCTAAGGGAATCTGCTAATTGGCCCAGATGTCATAATTGAGGCCTGCACCCAGCACACTGTTAATGATGTTTATCGATCCAGCTTCCTGTAATCGTTCCCCCATTTCCTTAAAATGTCAGCATTTGCGGGATAATTACACGTAATGACACACATTGTGTTCGTCTTGAGAACACCTTTTGCTTCAGTCGAACAGAATATTTGGCTTTAACCAATCGGCAATAATTCTCCTGAAAGTAAAACAAACGCGCAGAAAACAAGTTCAGTCTAACCTCCTTCTCCCTACACCTTGTTTGGTCTCATTGTTTGTGCCTTCTGCACTGAGGTCACAGGCCTCCTGATCAATTAGAGATGATTCGAGTGCGAGGCGTGTAGCCCAGCTGCTACGCGGAGACGCCTGCTTCTTTAGGGCGCTAATGAGACCGAAGCTAACATGCTGACTGACAGATTGAGACCTCTCTTCTCGCTGCCAATTATCTGGCGGGATGATGGGGGGGAAAAAGAGTGTGATGATTAGTTAATAGACTTAATCGACAGGACGGGACGACAACGTTCTCGAGATGACAGGGGCTAAACAGGTGTGGACCAGTCTCCGTAAGAAACATCCAAACAGTGGCTGGAGTATTGCGGATGATAAGCCGGTGTGTTGACCGGCATTCTGCGTCACCTCTAACGATCCGCCCCGTAAAGGTGGTCTTTGTTGCTGTGATAGCTGCGGAAAATAACAGTTGAAAGTGGTCATTACAGGAGCACAGGGTAAGGACCTCGTAATGCAAACAGCTCATTATTCTACATCAGTTTGCCAAATAGCAGTTGGATTATAAGTACACTGCAGGAAAGTGGCATGCATTACATGCATGATTGCTGTTTTTAATGTGTTGGTTCATTGGAAAAGATGGATTTCTTCCCTCTTCCTACGCTACATCCATTCCTTCAACACAATGAGATTCCTATTGTGGAAGTCAGCGTAATAATTCCTAATTATTTCAATACCCTTGTTTTTTTGCTCACAAAAAAAAGCTGACATATAAATGTCCATGTGACTGCACATGTGCGTGATAAGGAACAGGCGTTAAAAAAAAGAAATGCAAACGAATCGCAGCTTAAATATTCAATTAAGCGCCGGTGCCATCACCTCAAAGACATCTGCTTACAGTTTTAATTAGAAGGAAGGCTCTGCGTATGGTTGCTCTTTGAGGGGAGGAACTGAAGGCACTGCAGACAAATTGTTTCTCCAAAGATAGGGAGAAATGTATGGATGACGACGCTGAAAATGTGTTTCCAGTCAAAAAAGAAGTGTCCTGGGAAATGCCTGCACTGTAACGATGCACCCGCAGTGACTGCGCGCAGCCTCTATTCTGAGGGACGACGATAAGAGGAGAGCTACAATGCCACAGCCGGACTGATCTTGTTTTCCCTTTGTAATGAATGAGCATACAACAGGCTCTGACTCACTGAATGTGACATTTCAGCACACTTTACAGAATTCATAAGGGGTTTATCCAACAACAGAGTCGTGTCTTTTTCTCGCTCGCTCTCTTCTTCCGTCTCCTCGCTGTGAAGAAAATCAGAAGAATTTCTTTCATTCTCGACTTCGAAAGTTGGTCTGGAATGATTTTGCTGCCCAACTTTTACTTATTTATTTATTTATTTGCAGTTTGAGAGTGTTCGATGTGGCGTTAAGTCAAAAGGTTATGCAGACAGATGCTCAACCTCGGCCCTCCTCCTCCTCCTCCTCCTCCTCCTCCTCCTCCTCCTCCTCTTTTCCCTTTGCCCAAACGCGTCCTTGTCTGTGTGGGCTGCGCATCGTATGCTGAACAAGGTAAATGTCACAGGCGAACGTTGGCCTGGCTGAATTTACGAGACAGAGGTAATCATTACTGGCTGGAGGATTCATATCTCCCCAGAGTCCCCCGCCCGTGCTGCTGCTAGCATCAGGTCTGGCCTTTGCACCGGCCTCAGCCTCAGCCCAAGCATCCTATCTGGACTGACCAGCCTCTCTCTCTGCTGCAGCCTTGTTAAGCTGTTGGTGCTTCAGCCCTCATCACAGCTGAGGTATTTAAAGTGCCTTTCGCATCACCATGCTAATCTTTTGTCTTAATTCAGCAGAATAAACCGCTGACTAAGGCTCGCGTGGCTTTGCCTGTTTTTATCAGTGCATCGGCAGGCCCTGCCTTGCCTGCCTGCCTCTTCCAGGCCTGGCGATGGCCGTCTGGGTGTGTGAGGGTGAGCGGTGTGTGTGCGGCTGTATACTCAAGCCTGGTTAAGTCTCTCTGCCGGAGCCATGTAAAGGTTATGCAGCAGAGATTATGGCTCTAATGCAGCACGCCGGGCAGAAGAGTAATCTCCTTTTAATTAAGGTGTCTGTTCAGGGCTTGAGGGGCTGCAGGGAAGAGGATGCGAGGATCCTTCCTTTGCACTCTAAAAACGGCTCCAATCGCCTCCACCGCTCGCTTTCGAGGTTGACGAGAGGCAGGTTGAAGAGAAAGGAACTGTAAAAAGTATGCTGTTTAGCTTGCACGGTGTGGCTTTCCCCTTGATAAAGTGGCACTTTTGGTTCATTTGCATGCAGGCCCATCTTACATCAACTGGAAAAACAAAGTGCACGAACCAGCTGCCTCAATTATGGGTTTCTGCAGGAAACTTATGTAGCTAGCGGTTTGTTCCTCCAAACTTTCACTGGAAATCTACATTATTGTAAAAGACCTGATTCACTCAAAGTAAATGTATGAAATATGCTCGGGGGGAGTAATTGCACTTTGCAAAAGCTTTTCGTTCAAGAGTGTAAATCAAAATGCTGTTGGATTTTATTGAACCAAAATATTGCAACTTTCATCTCCATGTCAAGATGCAGAAAAAAGGATATCACCTGGTGGAGTGAGCAGTATGCGCTTCGAAGGTACTAATCATTCTGTGAACATAATTTGTTTCTGGATAGTGAGTCTACCTATGGTGCTGCTTTCTGTTTTAAGAACTTCCTGTTGAAGATAATCTGACTGCTTGTGCCAAGTGTTAACACAGTCGCTTCAGAGCTGGTGGATTCAAAGGTATTTAGTCTCTCTTAGCCTCAAGCTGTTAGCCCCAATCTCTTTAGCCTAACACCAGGCCTCTCAAAAGTGTCACTCTGCCGATCTAAGCTTTTGCAATCTCCTAACCATGCAATACCAAACGTCACAGGCTGTCATGAGCAAGGTGGTCACACGGTTATGTCCAAACCCCAAACTGACCTCGCATTGTCTATGTCGTGAAGGTTGGTAACTCCTCAATCTAATCTAAGTATCTCGTTTTGGCCACCAGACCTCTCAAAGTACGACTGGCCACTAACTCCCTCTCGATCTCAATCTGGCAACTGCATCTCTCTCAACATCAAACGGGCAATCCCGAACCCTTGAAATCAAGCTGGCAACCTCACATTCTAAGCCTTAGCCTCAAACCCTATCTTGACACTAGTAGCGTTAGTCCAGGAGGGTTCAAACTGGGAAACATATTCTTCAGATTCTGAAGAATTCTTCCCTTTCTAAGCATCAAACAAGAATTGAGTCACAATGCCAGCGTGCTTTCCAATCAAAGAAAGACCAAGAATGGCACTCTCTCTAAATCACACTCTCTTAAGACGCTGAGAGTCATTTAAGATGAAAATACGTAGCCTCCACCTATATATTTTCAACCATTCTGTGGAGCCTTTTAACGGAGTGCAGTTCAAACTCAACCCTTGTGCAATTTAATACGGCAAGACTGACTAGAGCCAGGATTACAGTTATCTTCTCTCCAGTGACTGCACTGTATTTTCTACTGTACTTTGGTTGGGGAGTCCAGTTTTTTAAGTCTTCATCGTGTGCACGAGGCATCATGCTGTTAGTTTGATAGGGAGGCCCTGCATCAAACAGTAGATTAGAACTGGGATTGTTGAAATTAATCAGAACAGGCTCCCAGACCAGATGTCCCATGTCTTTACCCCAAGTCTTAAGTATACAAGGCAGTCAGTCCTCATCAAAATGGAAAAGCAGCGTTAGAAAAAGAACGTGTTGTTATGAACCACAAAGAACACACGTGGGAGGGGAGGAAAAAGGTGGAGCTTGGAAATGTACTTGGCTTGGACTGTGAACTAAAATGCTCAGACGGCGTTTCAACTTTTGCCCTTCCGATGCCGTTGTCTTTGTGTAGTGCTGAATGACTTCATTCGTTTGTATGATAATGGAACCAGGTGAGAAGTGGGATGGTATTTCGTTTGTTGGTTTATTTGGTTAGCTGGTTGTTGAAGTGTTTGGGTGTGGGCAGGCGTCCTAGTGTAGTGGCAAAATATTACGCCGGCCCATTAAGAACCAGGAGGATGAGTATATATAAGAGCGTGAGTTAGTCCACACAATTTGCAATGCGGCCCAAGTGGCGGTTATGCGATGAGAAATGTATTACGTTAAATGTTCATAAAACAACTCGATAGCGAGATTTATACATTCACTTGCCCTTTTGTGTCTGCAACCTCAACTTTTGAGAGCGAGTGTTAGTGGCCTGCGGAAGCAACGTTTCGTCATTGACTGATTAGACCTACTTTTCTCTGATTTACTGATACCGGGAGATCTGGTCTCAGGAGGATCTGGAACTGTGTGGAATGTCAAAAGATCATAAAGCCCTGTGATCATTGGTCGTAGGAGGTGCAGTGTGGCAGTATCGATTCCTCCTTCCCCCCCCCTCCGGCATCCTTTACAGTGAAAAGGCTTGGGAGTCGAGCAGTTGATTGAGGACCACTCGGTCCAGTGGACCATTGTTGTCCAGACTTGTGATGCCTGTTTAGATTGTACTGTTCGGCCATTATCCAACCAGCAGTCGACGCCTCCGACCTTGGAGAGGCCGGGGCCGATTATTCCTGCCAACTCATCCCTTCTTGCCCTCGGCTCTCTCTTTGGAACAGAGAGACTCTGGGGAATGTCACTTCTCCCTCCGCTCTCTCTGATGTCAACAGCTTTCTAGAACCAATACCTCAGGTTTCAAAGAGGGATGGTTTTAATGGGATTTGTTTTAAATTCAATCAGGATTAGCGAATCAGGGACACAAAGGCAACGGTTTGCATTTACAGCAGCGTTAAACCCGTCCTCAATCTAAACATGGTTTTAACCGCTGCGCTGAAAGGGCCCTATCGTGTGGGTTTAGGCTTGACCTACAACAGAAGGCTGCCATGAGAGTAGGTGAAAGTGCAGCTCGACCAGACGACCCGTTCGGCGAAGAAGCGGATGTTATTTCGTGGAGAGAGACACTGCGTGGGTTTCGTGAGAGTCAGATTTGGTGTGACTCAGGAGCCCCCAGGACAGCTTATGGATTAAAGAGGTGGAGATATTCACTTGGTTTCAATCCCAGTGGATTTGAAATGTCTCAATCCCCCTTTAGTGCACACTAATGAAGACAAGTCTGACAAAGACATGGGAGATATCCTCTCACACTAACCTTCTCCAACCTCAGCTTTTCTCCATGACCAATTCCTCTTCAAGTGGAAGGTCATCCATTATAAGTGAAAAACCTTTCACAAGCATTAAATGCCTTGTTGAAATGAACCATTTCAGCCATTTTTTTTCTCAACAACAAAAGCTTGTTTGCTATTTAAGAGTCATGCTGCACTGCATCTATAGAAATATTGATTTGTACGTTACAGCCTCTAATGACTTTGGCCTTGTACTAAACAACCAGAATCTCCTATTGTAGACACTTTGGAGAATGTTCAGATCAAAATTATGTTGAATAATTCCCAGTCAAACCTTTTCACAGTCAACAGTTCCATACATAGGACCCTTGCTTCCCTGTCGGAAAAGTGTTCTCATTGTTGGTGGTTGTTTTCTGTCGTTTTTCGCTGTATATATTTTTCCTTGACCACTTTCATACAATTTTCTTAGCATTAGGCAAGGCAGGCACTGTTACATATCTTCTGTATGTTATCCAGTATGTCATGACAGTCAATACATGAATGAGCCAGGAAGTAATTGTTTGCGTCACAGTTGAGCCCTTAGCAACATGTCGGTTTCCCAAATAATTTGAGATGAAATCATGGCATCCAGTCTATCTGTAATATTATGTCATTTTTTAAGGATTATCCTGTTTCACTAAGTACGGCTTTGCCGTTGACAGTCATTTTTCCCCCTGCGAAAGCCATGTTCACGATAGCAGATCTTTGAAAACACAGAGAAACATCTGTGATACTCAGCAACCAAGTCACCAAGTCACCAGCCAGACTCCAGGGTTGGTCACAAGTCATCGTCGCGACCTTAAGATCGAGGCCTGCGCACCTTAGCGTGTTGTCTCAGATGTGGCACATTTCATGCTAGCGTGCCTTTGAACACACGAGCGAAGGTGAACATGAATCGGCGAAAGAGACTCGGCTACTCATCGTAGGGTTGTGGATCGCACCAGGGGCACTTGGTTGTAAACGACTGTCACAACTCGTTCTCTTTGAACCACATGCATGAATCGCCATCCAGCGCCATTTGAAATAGAGCTATTCGTTTCACACTGTCTCGATGCGAAGCTAACGGCCGTAATCGACGATTTCACCTGTGACGAGCGTGGATTTCTGTTTGCCCTTCTCCACAGGTCCGTTGAAGCTGGTGGTGCCCACGGAGTCGGTGTCGTCCTACCTGGGGGACACGGCCCTGCTCCGCTGTGAGGTGACGGGAGAGCCCATGCCGGTGGTGCGCTGGCAGAAGAACAGGGAGGATCTCCCTTTGACCTTGACCCCTGAGACCCGTGTGGTGGTGCTGCCCTCCGGGTCACTGCAGGTCAGCAAGGTGCAGCCGCCCGACTCTGCCACCTACCGCTGTCTGGCGGACAACCCTGGCAGCGCCCGCACTGGTACAGACGCGGAGTTACGCGTGTTGCCAGGTAACCCTTACTATCTTATTTTTTTGACACAGCCTACGCTATGTTTGACAGACTGCATTTCCTATAATAACAGGAACAGGATCGTTTTGCCATAATAGAAAGACTAATTGCCAACTAGTATTCCGGTTGCGCGCTTGAGGTCATTTCAGAAAATAGTAAGTAAGTATTTTTATTCGAAGATAAAATTGCAGGGGTGCTACAGTAAACCAAAGTCTGTACCTCCTTAGGTTGTTGTTCTTTTCAGTTTTCAGCAGACTCGAAAGCTGAGCTCATTTACATTGCTTTCTTCCTTTAAAAAGTCAGTTCAGTCAATAATTCAGGATCATTGTACTTGTTTTCAGTTATGTGCTTACTTTTATATGTCACTGTTTTTAGCTGTATTACATGTATCTTTTTTTGTATTGTAAATGACAACTGGTTCTCAATTGACTCACCTAGTTATATAAAGGGTAATAATAATAATAATAACTTGACGCTGATAATCAGCACCTTGAATGTCTTTTGTACTGTTGAATTAATAGCACATGCTGGAATGTTCTTTGGAGTGAGACTGGCGGTACTGTGTATGTAACACTTATTAGTTTTATGGTGACATTTTCACTGTACCTATTTTGCATTCTCAGAGATTGAAGAACAACTAGAGTTCTCAGTTTCCAATGACTGCGTTCAACTTTGTTTTATTACTGTGCACTAAATATCCAATCCTTTCACCCAAAAGTGGAGTCGCTTCAGGTTTAGATTAATCTTTTTTCCCTGCAGTTGTTCCCATGGTGTCAAAGGCTCATGTTGTCTCCAGAGTATTCATCAGATTAAATTCAGTGTTTAATTTTGGTCCCACTTTCAGATAATATAATCCTTTGATCATTTCATGATTCCTCCTTTCATATTGAGTGACATTTCAAACGTCTTGTTCTTGGTTCAGATGTGAAATCCATCATGAAATTATTTCATAATCCAGTCAATTTCAAGTAAAAAGAAAAAGTGCCATTGGTCTACTTAGACTTTTATCAGAAGTTGACTTTAAATGTCAGAGATACGAATTGATAATAAGGGCTTCAATCCCTTGCTGTGCCATCGTAACTTGAGTGCTCCATAATGTGCAATATGCAATTCACAAGTTAGTCCCTTACCGTGAATGCAAACATGCAGTCCATGGCTAATGTGCTGACAGATGCCTTGTGCCTGAGGTTGAATTGCCTGAATTTCAGCTCGTGTCCAAGAATACATTAAAACGGTCCTGTTCCTACCACTTTCATCCACCTCTCACCCTGTGAAGCCTTGATTAGATATTTGATCTGAAATTTTCAACACTACATGTTTCGCAAATGAGCTCCAGTTTGCAAGTTGCCCTACAGGGTTTTCCCCACATCTATGTACTGTGCTTTAAGCAGATCGCATGGTGTTCATGCAGTGAGCTGCGCATGGTATAGGTGACATTCTTCAATATCTCCATACATCTACTGCATACGATGCTGACAATACCTTGTAAAAGAACATACCTGGATTTCTCATTATGGCTCATGGATAACCGTGGCCAGATATTAAACCAAACAACACCAAACAACAAACCTTTTTAGTTTGAAAAGCAGAGGCCCTTTTGTTAACAATTGTTTTCATGTATGTTGACAGGCTCTATGGTATCATAGCACATACTGCCCCGCAATAGTAACTCTGTGAAATTCCTTCTGTACTGTAAAGTCAAAACACATAGTCTACAGTAGCAGGAATATGAATGGTCCTGTAACTAAGGCTTTTTTGCCCCTTATTTGATCCTTTCTTCCATCTGAGTCTTACTAGCTTGGGGAACATACTCTACACTCTTAACAAGCTAGGTGAATTCCCCTCTGGATGTCTACAAACCCTGGAAAGAAGGGAGGAGGTTGCGCAGGGTCAGTCCATTTCATTTCAATCTCAGGGGCAATTGCTCTGGAGTCGCGAACCCTTAGTCTGCCTGACTGGCTGTCAGACAAATCACTAGGTAGCTGCATGGCTCCCCCCGTTCCACCGCGGTCTTGAGGATGCACAATCAGGTGTCCATCTAAATTGCAGGTATTGGAGTGAGAGCACTCAGACTACTACCCCGCTGGGGGATTCATGTTGAATCTGCAGCAGCCGTCTGCGGTGTTACGCGACAGAAGGGGAGAATTTACTCCAACGAGTTTGAAGGTTAAATGAGCAATGTTGCTCTGACAGATTTATTTGGCTTCTTCGGGGTTCCTCGGCCTTCGGCCTTCCCCTCTGGAAAATTCCTGTCTGATATTTCAAACGAACCCTTCGCGCAGCTCCCGCTTTTCATTTCGTCAAATGACACACCGGAGTGCAGTTGCTTTCTGTCTCTGCCTAAAACAGTTCCCTGATGAAAAATGTCCACATCTGCGTCAAAGAACTAGACTAAATTCCATCCTTTGATGCCAGTCAACGTAAGTGACAGCGGCTTCTGATGGCGTCTCCCTGGGTTGTTTTATTGGAGCAGAGCCTGGCGTGAGCCGGACCCTGGCGTTCCTCCAGAGGCCCCTAAGAGCGAGCGTCCTCCAGGGGAAGGATGCCATCCTGGAGTGCTCCGCCTCGGGCTTCCCCACCCCTGCCTTCCACTGGCTGCGAGGGAGCGAGATCATCCAGAGCAGGTGAGTGACCTCCAGGGTATCCCGGGCTGCGTCTGACCGAATCAACCCGTGGATACCCACAGAAACAGGTTTCTATCGAGTCGGTGTGATCAACTCCTCCGCTCTACGGTTGGTGGTGTCGATGGAACGTGAATGTTGACTGTTCCCAGCCATTTGCCACGTCTGTGATTGCCGTTCTCCTCATGCGGTGTCACCAGGTCGAAGAAGTACGCTCTGCTCGGAGGGAGCAACCTGCTGATCAGCAGCGTGACGGATGACGATTCGGGCGACTACAGTTGCGTGGCGCTCAACAAGAACGAGAACATCACGGCTTCCTGCGAGCTGTCCGTTCTGGGTGAGTCTCTGTTGTCTCTGGGGAAATCTTGTGCCGGGCTGAGGTTGTCTCCGCCCTGCTTCCTCACCTAGCTTCCCTTCACACTCACAAATCGGCGGGAAATAGAATGGTTCCAGTTGGTCAGACTCTTGAGGAACATCAGAAAGACAGCCTACCAACTTAGGTTAAGAAAAGAAAGTCAAACATTATAAAAGTTTTTTTTTCTGTCTGAAAATGAGTTTTACTGTCTACCTCAACTGACACTGAGGAACTTCAAGACAACTTCACTACTCTTATGACGTGCGAGGTTGCCAACACATTCCCTTAAAAAGTATTATTTTAGCTCTGGCACATTTCACTGCTTTTAATATATTATTCTGAACAAATCTAAAATATGCATCCGAGATAAATTGTTAAAGATTCCTGAAGCTCAGACGATGGTGTCTTTATTTAAAAGACCACCATTTCACAAACCAACCTAGCCTACTGTTGCTTCCGCTGAATAAAAAACCATTCTTTTCGAAACATTCGCCTCGGTTCAGCACACCTCAGTTGATCAAATTGAGCGAGCGGTGGTTCGAGGGCCCTGAGAGAGACCCTCAAATAAGGTTTTCAATAAGTTTGATTAGAATGCAGACCTGTGTGCCTGTGTGAAAGTGTCTGGAGTGCAGGGCCCCTTCATCCATTTGAATGTCTTTGCCCAGGTCTCTTCAGAGTTGTCGAGCTCATTCACAGTGAAGGTTCTGCTTCTCTGCCACAGACAAATCTATAATACCTAGAAGAACGTTTTGTAAAAAGATCGAAAGATAGCGGCACGGAGGCTGTTTGAATGCACAAGAAGCTGACTCGATAGTCTATGACTTAAGGAAAAATACGGCCAATCGAGACACTTCAACTATTGAAGTTTGCGAAGTTGTAGGTGGTGGTATTGGTGGTGCTGGGGAGGGGGGGGGGTTATTTAGAGAGAAGGGACACCAAGAGTCCAAACGTCAGCAGGTGAGTGTGTTTGGGGGGGGGGGGGGGGAAGATGACAAAGCCTTTTATTTCAATTAATCCAATTACAGTGGAACTGGAGGATATTGAAGATTTATCACAGCATTTGCATTCGATGGCTTATTTTCAAGCCACCAAAGTGAAGGCTCAAAGAAGTCTGTATACACTTCAGTGTGAATAAACTGTACCATTGTCGTTTTTTTGACACTATTCCACCAAGTCACACAAATCAACTGATTTGTAGATGAATGTATTTGTTCTTGTCTGCTTGTTGAACTTGCCGTATGCCTTTTGCACAGGTCTAAACAAATCCTGTGTGTCACACACCGAAATAGGTTGGTTCTCAGATTGTCATAATTTGCCACCTGTATCAAAGCCCTGGTGAGCCTGTTAATCTGGGCTCACGTAATCTCCCGTGTCCCCTTGATATCCTCAGTAGCTGAGACGCTCCTGAACTTGAACCACTTTACCCTGTCAGTACTGCGTTCGTGACAAGCACGCGGCTCATGAGATTCGGCCAAAACCCGCTATCTATGATGTCTAACAGCCTGAAGTGACACATCTACTATCGATCCTGGCTAAACTCAAGTAGTTCCACTGTGAAAGGTTGCTAGTGACAGGCAGTGGCTCTCTCTCTCTTTCTTTTCCTTTCTCTTTCACTCCCCCTTTCTTTCTCCCTCCCTCTCTTACCCTATTCATTTTGCCTGGTGTTCCAAGTCTGACATGCAAGTAGTAATACATTGCAGTGAGGTTGTGTAAGTTCTTTCTCAGTAGTCTGAGTGTATCTATTCCTGCCAGTTGGCTTGGTCCAGTGGCCAGTGTTAGGGCTGTCCTCTATTACTGAGGATTATGGGATGGGGAAAAATCCAAAAAACCCTATAGATAAGTGTGACACTTACGTGACACTTGTTATTAGGTCATTCTGGCGCATAGATAGAGGAGTGAAAGATAAATACTTAGCCCGTAATGGCTTTTGGAATGACAAGAGAAAGAGAGAGGGAGAGAGAGAGTGGGGGTGAGGGGAGGGTCACAGATGGACCTGCAGAACTACTCACTCAGTGATTGTATTCAACCCTTTCTGACATAAGGTGGGATGGAAATCACTCAGGGCGATAAACGTATGAATCTTTTAATATTGAGACCATTGAATCACATCTAAAGTGGATTACCCCTGTTTAGCAGCTGTTGCATATCTTAGTATGCGCATTGGTTTAGTGAAATGAGTGTTAGTGCAGTGGTTTAATTTCTAAACACGGAGATAGGCACTTAGAACTATTTGTAATAGACACTTTGCCAGATCTCTTTTTCATTTCACAGGAGTTTACAATTGGATATACAAGAGGGCTTGCGTTATTTTTCCCTTCATATCAAAGTAAATAAGAACCCAAGTGAACCGTCAAGTCTAAAGACATACTGTATATTCCTAAGAATGGCCCTGTTATCACAGGACCGTGACTTCAAAAAAGAAAAAGAAAAAAAGCTTAACATGTGGCTACTTCTTTTCATACTCAGAGTTTCCTTTAATCCAAAGCTTTGCGAAAATAGCAAAGCCATCGCAATGCTGTGCCTGTGCGGGTTGGCAGCTCTGCTGTAGAGCCTTGTTAAAAGGGTAGGGAGGCACAGTCACGTCCACTTGTCGAGCCCATTAATGCTCCGTCAGAGCTGCGCCTCTTTCGTATGCTAGCTGAGACTCCCTCCCTCCTCCCTCTCTCCCCCTCCTCCTACCTCGCCTCCCTTCATCCCTCCCTCCCCCTTCCAATTTTTGCTGTGGCAGATGAAAGACTCATCTGTATTGAGTCTAGCATCTCCTCTCCTCCACTACACTTGGTGTCTCTCTGACATTTTGTTCCTGCAGAGCATTTTAAGATTTTTTTTTACTTTTTTCTTTTTATTTACAGTTGCTTTCGGAGCCAATATGACCAGATTGACTCTTAGGAAGGATAGTATTTCGTCCCATATGACAGTGTGCAGGCTGGCTAAACTCCCCTCTCTGGATTGTTTCTCATCTGCTGATCAATCAGTAGTCAGAAGTGCAAAACATAAACACTACCGTTGACCTCGAGCGAAATATGAACTATTTCCCCGTGAACGTTTCTCATTTCACTTCCAACCAAGGAACATTTCTCAGAGTTGCGTCACCTCTTTTGTCCACACACCACACACCTGAACACGCACCGTCTCTCCGTTGTGAATATGCAAATGTCGGTCTTGATTGCCCCTGTTCCCACGCCGCACCTTGATGGCAACGCAAACAACGCCGTACGCTCTCGAGCTGCAGAACGTCATTCAAACAGAATGACTGAATTCCCAAATCGGGAAGGCCTACAGTAGGACTGAAGGCTGATGAAGGAAGTATGGTTTGCCAATTACCAGTCCTGCTGCCTTCCTATCTTCGATTGGCGGAGAGAGGGTGAATGCGGAAGACCGGTCCAAGGCTCTCGTTTGTATCTTTGCCAAATTCTAGGAAGAGACGCCTATTATTTCCAACCTCTAACTGAGCCAGACCACACAAACTTCCCATACTCAGCTGTTATTAATCAATGATTTAACCACATAACTCTTTGTTGTTTGCGAGTTGTGTTTTCCATTGCTAATATTAATAAACCAGCAAGACCTGTATGCTATAGGATTGTACATATTATGGTTTATTTAATCTGTTTGATCCAGTACAGTGTGGCACATTGTAATTCAAAGGCAGAGGCACAGGCATGTTTTAAATTTGTAGCTGCTAACATTTGCTGTACTTATGAAAATAGGATGGGGGGGGGGTATACTAGTAGGGCATCACCTTTTTACATAAGGACATTGGCAATCATGAATCTCAAATCAAGCGATGCAAATAAATGATGTCTATTCACAGAGCGTGAAACATAGCTATGTCTCTAGCATAGCATAAGGGGACAATACATGTTTGTTGTTCGTATTAATTAACGACTTCAATAAGCCGCAAGACTTTAGTTGCCCTGTTCATTTGACAAAGACAACACCACTGACTGTGCTTTGGGATCATCACTCACTGTAGGTGGACCAGGATGCTGGTCTGTATAATAATTGTGTAAAATCCCTCTCAGCCTGCAGTATGGATTTGCCCTACATGCTACAGTCAGTGGGTATTGAGTATTGGTTCAGACTCTGTACGACACGTACCCATTTATACCCATAAACAAAGAGGACTGTTGTTTGTAGTGAAATTCATCTCGTTAGGCAAAAACCACCGATTGTCACAGACGACTTAACTCCCACTTTCCGCTGATAAGCGGCGGGGGGTCAATGATGATTAATTACAAGCCTTGCAAATTATTTTCGGCGTGCAGGAAAAGATTTAAGAGGAAGCCAGCTCCCCTGCTGGGAAGGCTGTTTAAGCTGCATCTCATCCGATGCAATTGGACCCAAACCTAGCATAAAACAGACGTCTCATAATATTTCCGCGTCCTAGAACGTCAACATCAATATTAACCGTTGGTAATGTTCATCTGCAAATTCTATTAGTCAGCCAGGCATGCTGTCAGTCGATGAGTCATTGCTGTAAGCCTTAACAATGTTCCTATAAGAGGTTTAATCCTACACATGACACATGTAGCAGTTCGGTAAAACGAGTGACATGTCGTGGTTCAATCCATCTCCGGTCTTCCACTGTCACCTGGTCACTTTCATTTCCCTGCTTGGACATGCAGGCTCATGCAGACCTTGCCCCACGCATGACCCTGCTTACAAATACACCCAACTAAAAAATCATTTGTTCCTCTAAAGCCGAGTAATCCAGGATTTGAACTTAATCTGACGAAACGCAACATCTTTTCTGACTTCTGGAGGGAACCAAGGGGAAGGTTTTTGACCTTATATATGAACAACAGATGATTCTTTATGAAACCATTCTCGCAGCAGCAAAAAAAAAGATTTAGGCGTTCGGGTGTACTGTCTAATTTAAGGTTAAATACTCAAGAGCTATTTGTTCATCAGCCATTGTAACTGGTGACTTCACATCCAGTCCATTTTGGTTGCTGCAATGGCAGTTAGCTGTTTCCAACAGTCCTATTCTTAGCTGTTAGCCAAGTTAATAACCAAGACTGTGACCCATGGCAACGCCGCAGTTCAAGACATGGCAGAGGTATGTACCTCCTAGGATGACATGCTGTAGCTTTCTTGTGTCAACTACCGGAAAGACTCTTTAAATGCCGAATACCTACCACATCGTAATTCATCTGTACATGTCAAGTCATATGTCATAGGTAAATAAAGCGTGTCAAAATGGCTACATTTTTACAGTTTTCATAGATCAGATAACTGTGTCAGTTTGTCTGATGCAAGTTATGGTTATTTTAAAACTTTTAAAATTATTTTGAATTTTTACAAACGATGTACGTCTGTAAATATCAGTGAGAAAGACATTTAGCTCAGTTTAATGATCGACTGTCAAAATACATTTCCATCACAATATCCATACATGAATCCTATACAAAGCTCTGGTGACCTACTGGTGCGTTCTTGGGTCAGGTCACAATCCAAACACAGAGGTCACACTCTGGGAGGACAGCAGGGTAGTGTGGTGGGATCACTGAGCTTTCATGCTCAGTTAGATGCGTCCAACTGGATTACAGCCTCGTCCAATCCATTTCTGCATCTATGCTACTTTACAGACTGCATTTGGCAGTGCTAGCCACACAGGCACCCCGGGGCAGTTAGGAAATCATTTAGCAGGGGCATGGGGCAAAAATGAATACCGTGAAGAGTAAGCTAGGTTGACCGAACAGGAGGGGACTGTCTAGGGAGATGAAAGCTTTTGAACTGCCATGACCAGATAAAGGAATGCGAGTGGTGAAATTGGATTGGCGTACATGATTGGCAAGATCGCTTCCCAGATCACCGTGCCCCGTGTCAAATGAGAAAGGACAGGCGTTTGACATTCAATGAGGACATTGGCACCCGCGCATCACGAAATATGCACGGCGCATTTCTATAACGCAGCGGCAGGAAATTAAGTGAAAACACGCAAACGCAACCAGGAGCATTTGGAATGTGGCACATACAGTATAGAGGAAAAAAAACATCTGCATAATTCATGAATAAGCAGTGCAAAACAAAGGGCATCTCTAATGAATATCCACCGCGAGAGCATTTCAACGTCTTTCAAATGAACTGGACCAACTCTTTTCTTTGAATTGCAATCCTAATTCCCTTGGAATAACTGATAAGGTGTCACTTAATACATGCCTCACTCAACAGTTCATTAATAATGGATGATTACGGGCGGAAGGCAAATTGAAAAACCAAACCGCCGTCATTTTCTTAACTTCTCATTTCCATAGAGCACATCCCTCTGCATTAACATGGAGCGGTGCACTGTGTTTACCTAGCTGACACTGCACTGTATGGGGCCCCAACCCCACTTAGTGGGAGCCCATCTCCAAACAAACACTAGTCCCCAAACGGGCCGGATGGAGGCGGCCATCTGAAATGTCACCAGCAGCGCGGCAGCCTGTCACCGTCCCCTAGGACCCGCCCCCTCTCCCCCTCCCATCTCCTCTCACCGGGAGAAGTCATTACAGAGGCACCATGCATGGAAACCCACATGCCAGATGTTTATTCAAATGAGCGATGTGGAGATTTACATTTCAATGGAGGAGGAAAGTCATTACGGCCAGCACACATTAAACCGCCACATATACAATGTTTGTTTTGTCATGTTAATATCAGTTCCAGAAAAGGCTTGTGTTTTGAAGAATTTGTAAACAGAAATATATTTATATATTTGCTACGTGTGTTCGGTGCATGTTTGTTTGACATTCTTAGACAAGACATTCCGAATCTTTAAAAAAAAAAAATTCACGGCCCACAGCATAGTCTGCCTTTTGAGAAAATATTAGTGACCGAAAGGTTTTTTTCTCCAGTAAACATTCAGTCAAGATGTAACAATGGGGTTAGTTAACGACTTTGTTGGTACCCGTAATCGCTGTTTAGAAGATAGCCCCCAGTGCAAATGTTGCGACTGCGTTTTAAAGGAAATCATTAGTGCTTAATTAGTGCAATACTCCTCTTATAAAGTAACACCAGCATGGCTAATGGCATATCGATGCGTAGCGTGATGCAACGCGGCCTGCCCCAGCCAAACAGGTTGGCAAAGCAGAGGGATCCTGGGACTGCTCCCTGGGGTTCTCCAGACGTTTGGCCGGCCCAAGCACCCTTCAGAGAAAACCCTTGGTGTTCACCTTTCAAACCCCTAATACTCGCGTACGGATGCAGTGGACGACCATCTTTGTTTATCGATAATGACGACTGAGTTGTGCGGAGGAACCGTGGCGTTTTTCGCCTGAGGCACGTTCTACTCTCTGCTTCTTAGCTTGTCCAAGGCCGTGGCCTGGCTAGGGAAATATTACAATCTGTTACTATTGATCAAGAGCACTTGCTGACTGGAAGTCTGATTCATTTGACCCTAGAGATGTTTCTATCCCATCCCGTGTATTTTACAGAAGATTATGCCAAAGATAAATACGAGCATATTTCTGCTGACAGGTGACTGAACCGTTTCTGTGAGGTTATCAAGTTTCATACCGTGAATGGTTATCCAATCTGAATTTGTGACATATGTTATGCTGCATTGTGCATCCAGTGAATTCATTTTGATCATCTGTCACAACATTTCTCTTTCGGTTTGGGTTTACTCTAGGGGGACCTTATACTTTAGGATCAGTTTATTTCCTGACAGACTTATTTTACCAGCAGTTCGAAGACAACAGTTCCCTTTCTCAAGAGTCTTTCTCTTTCTCTCTCCCTCTCTCTCCGGGCTCGTTCTTGGCATTACATTGTGCTACCTTCATTCCTTTCGTGATGCATTGTGCAGCGAAAAACAAATGGCAACAAAAACAGTAACCGATAATAGCACACCTTCTGTTTTAGTTGTATGCCTGAGGATGGCTGTGCCAGCGCGCTGACTGTGATACAGGAGGTAAAACAGAGGGGTTAGGGAGTCTGTCACCTTCCCCAGGAGAATCTAGCAGAGGTTAGCTAGAGAGATGTGACTGACTGTCACTCTGTTCCACACGCCAACGCCCTGGAAGTCCCTCTCGCGCTACTCTCCCTCCCTCCCCCTGACCTTTTTATAGCCCCCAGGGAGTGGTGGTGGTGGTGGGGGGGGGGGGGCGGTGGTGACAGGAGGGGGGTCTTCAATACTTTACCTTTCTTGTCTCTCTCTCTCTCTTTCATGCTTTCACTTTTTCCCCTCCCTTTCATTCGCTCACTTTTTGGTTGTTGTCTTCGTCTCCAAGTAAACACTCTAATCTCATCAGGTTTTCCTGGCTCGTATAGATCTGTCTGTTCTATTCACCTTTTTCTGTGGTTACTATCTAATTCAACCCATACCAAACAGAGCAGCACAACAAGCAGCATTATTGACTCGTAAAGCAACAATCCACACTAGAAGTGAGCCCCAAAGAATAGGAAGCAAATTAATTATTCCCCAGCACAAAAAAATAATCAATACTTAATTCTCTGTGGAAGTGGTTTAGAGTCTTATTCCATCCAAATCAAACAGTGGGGGTTAGAAAGTTTCAGAAATATTTCAATAGTGTGGCATATTCCTTAAGAGAAATCCCAAAATAGACAAGATTCGCGCGGAAGGAGAAGCTGAGAATGGAGGATTTTTTCCCAATTGGTCTGCAATTTGACGTAGAAAAAGAATGAGTGACATGCTAACGAGCTGAACAGCTCTGTCGAAGCAAGCATAAATACAGACCTACACCTGCTATTTAAGGCACGTTGGTTCTTAAAGGGCTTCTCAAACCCTGTGGTTCATGTACCATTCTCCAGAATGTTCCGTGCCCACGTCGCGCAGCCTTCTGTAACTTTATCACTGTTTGTGCTACTCGGCAAGAACACAAATGCAGAGTTTTACGACATGGCGGAGTAAAGTGAATTAAGATTCCGAGAGGGCTTGGCACACAAAGATATTCCCAACCCCGCGCTCCCGATCTAGTAAATCTCCTAGCGCTGACTGACACCTTCGGATATTTCACGGAAGAGTCATGACGCGTTGGGTTGAAAGATCTTGTCTCCCTGTTTCCCGTCTCCCCCTTCGCAGTGCCGCCGCAGTTTCTGAACTACCCCACCAACACGTACGCCTACGAGAGCACCGACATCGAGCTGGAGTGCGCGGTGGCGGGGAATCCTCCTCCGGCCGTCCGCTGGATGAAGAACGGGGAAGAGGTCATCCCCAGCGACTACTTCCAGATTGCCGTAAGTGTCCCCCCCCACCACCAACCTCTGCCGACACCCTCCCACCCACTCTCAGAGATAATTGCAAGTTCGTCATTTGTCCGTCGCTGGCCGTAGCTCCTGGATGGCGACCGCCGCTCTGTTCCAGTGAGGTTCTCCTCGATTGGTTTGGCAGACAAGAACAGCGACGTTTCGACCTGCAATCCAGACCACCAACAGAACTGACTTGACAAGGCTTTTAAGATCTTTCACCTCTCGTCTCTTGTGTTCTCCAGGAGGGCAGTAACCTGCAGATCCTGGGCCTGGTGAAGTCTGATGAGGGCTTCTATCAGTGTGTGGCCGAAAACGAGGCAGGCAATGCCCAGGCCATGGCCCAGCTCATCCTACGGGAGCCAGGTAGGGACAAACGGCGTGTAACGACACGCGCGTGCGACACATTCACGCGTCCTCTTGACATCCCATCCGCCAACATCGCATCTCTGGTTATCGGCATGCAAACGTGCGCATAATCATCCTTATTCAGCCACGGTCCTTTATTAGACAGTCAAGGGAGGGAGTCTGGGCTGTCAGCAGTCCTGTATGCAAGGGTGAAGGGTACAGCGTTTCCCTGGGCAACGTCGGATACGCAATGCCCACGCAACAACAGAGCTCGGAGAAGCTAGGTGCGGCAAATTGCTCAATGCTTCCTGCAGGCAAGCCCATCTCTCAGGGGGCAGCGGGGAGCCAGTGGCTCATGGACAAGGATTCACTTGCCGATTGCTTGCAGGTTGTTTGTATCTAACAGATAAAGACTTGCATTTGGTGGAGTCTCGGTGCAGTTTGGCTTCCACACAAC
The DNA here is from genome assembly GCA_036571765.1 of Plecoglossus altivelis. Classification (NCBI taxonomy): domain Eukaryota; kingdom Metazoa; phylum Chordata; class Actinopteri; order Osmeriformes; family Plecoglossidae; genus Plecoglossus; species Plecoglossus altivelis. Next base: position 2,876,670 of record BROE01000015.1, read on the forward strand.
AGCAGCGCGTGGCGCTAACTGCGAGACGTTTCTTTGTTTCTTTCCGCCACAGTTTAGGATTTTGAAACGTTCGGAATGAGGGAAAGATATCTATAGAAGTGTAGGATGGTTAAAAAGTGCCCCTTTTTAACAGTCGAAAGCCTTTTAACCCTGTCTAGGTTTCCGAGGGTCTTTTTTTTCTCTTTACAAGTCTATCGCGTTCAGCGACGTGACAGGAGAACGTATCAACTGTGGCTGTGAAGCTGATCACAGGGCTGATTTCAGAGATGCCACATCCCCCCTTCAACTAGGCGGGTGGGCCTGAGCAGAGGCGCCCGCCACAGTACAGCACATCCCCTCATCACAGCTGGAGAGGCTGGGAGATAGGAGACATCAGAGAACAGACCTACTTGTCTCCCTGCATCACACACATTGCCTGTTCTGCCCCCTCCCCCGCCCCACCAACCTCCTGTTGGGTTTGATTCAATCAGACTCCCCTGGCCTCCGGTGCTCCACGTGCGTGCTTGTGTGTGTTTGTGCGGACGCGTGTGCGCGTGCGTGAGCGCGATGTGCGTACTGAGCATGGCTTACCCAGGTGGTGCAGGAAGACTACACAGGAGCTTGGCTGCCGGTGTGATTTGATTCATGTCCTTGTCGCTTTATTCATTTATCAGCATACGGAGGGAGATCCCGATTGGATCAAGTGTTCCTCGCGCAGGCGGGGGCTACGACTGCAGGCGTGGAGGTAACTCAATCTGGAGCGACGGTAACTGTAAGATCCGATACGGCGGTGGCCATTCAATTACAGCCGCAGATGAAATGTCCTTAGAGTGACACTGTACGAGGCCACTCCAGGGGGTTTGTTTAGCACGTCGTGTTGTATACGATGAAAACATACTGTAGCACGAATGCGGCACAGATTTGTCCAGCGGGATGCGCGTTGATGCCCGAAGACTCAAAGCGGAGGAGTTCGGTTCAACGTGTAACATTTGTCGAACAAACGTGTTCACGCATCGCAAATCTAAACAAGGGGGTGAAGATCATCAAAACCTGCCTACTCGCTGTAATAAATCCAGACTTCACGCCAGTAGGGACTTTAGATTGAAAGGAATCCTGCTAGGATGAACTAGAGGGGGAAATCGTTTTTATGTGTGTTTTTTTCCCTCTTTGAAAAGGATCATTTTTGCTTTTGGAGAAGGTCTCGCTCTATTGGTTCCACAGATCTCGCTTGCTTTCAGTTGGTTCTCTTTTGTAGCGTGCACTTAAGCTACCGTACATAGCGCCTAGTTACTTAACTGGCCTTATTTCTGTCAGTGGTTCCCCCGCGGCCGGCAAACTTTATTTTACGGAGCCTGTCTTCCCTCTTTGTTGAAGTTGAAGTCGTTTTTAATGACTGAAACATCAGTCAGACTTGCGTCCATTTGATTTGGAATTTTTTCATTAAGCCTGTCACTAAACAACGTTGAGGGAAGCAGGAACCAATTAGGGAAGCTGTGGGACTCCACTGCCACTGTCTTAGTCTCGCTTTGGGAATGGATGGATCATCCTGGAGTGGTTGTTTTTCCCCCTCCCCTACTCCTTCCCTTTTTATTTTAATCACTGCTCAGACATTGTGCAGCGCCTCCCTGGAGCCCAGAGTGCGAACAGCACAGATGGCGCCGCGCTGAGCGGCGAACCCCGACGACCAAAACAATCAGCCGCGGCAAGAGGGTCGTCGCCGTGGACTCGGCGTCCGGCTACCCTTGCTAACGCCCCTCCCCTGCCCCCCCCCCGTTCTGCAGGCCCCCCACCCGCGTCAATCACACGTTCCCATGTGGGGATCACGGGGAGGGGGAAGGGGGGGTGACTGACTGCGTTACCCCTGACGATGCCAGGCATCCTGATCCCAGGTCCCCAGGACCCCTCCCTCCAACCCACCTCCCCTCCGCCCCCCGCCCCCCCTGCCCGCCCCCCCAGCCTCTGTTCTCACATCAACCCCCTTGCTCCTGTCAGAGCCTAACAAAAGCTAATAGAGTTAAGGATCGCTGCCTTTATAGAGAGCAATGCAAAAGCCTTGACGGGCACACAAAAGCCAGCATGGCGCACTCTCTCATTCCTGAGCGTTTTGACTCCATCTACACGCAGTGTTAATTACCTTCGGGGATGTTACTCGGTCTCCTGGAAAAGAGAGAGAGAGGGTTAAGTGGGTGGGGTTCCAGCGAGAGGTACGCACGTGAGGGGGGGGGGGAATCCCAGCAACACGTTGTGTTTCAGAAGTTGCGCAAGACCCTTTCCCCCCGGTGCGTTAGCCGTCTACGGATGAGAAACTCGAGGCGACCTCATCCAAGGAACCCCGAGTCGGTCCGGCCCGAGTCTCAGCTAGCCGTCTCACAGCTCTCCGCTGGGTCACGTCTTTCCACGCGTCTCTGGCCCTTTCAACGCACCGCGCGGTCATTAGCGGAGCAGAGGTGTCTTGCCTCTGCGTCTGAGGAAAACGCGAACCGGATCGCGGGATGCGCGGCCCGCGTTTGTTCGGATGCCGTCTGCGGCCGAGCCGCGTCAAGGAAATCTCAAAAAAGCTATTTGTATTCACAGGCTTGGACCAAAGGGAATCATTACTCACGGAGATCAATAGCCTACCCCCTGTCAATAGACAGCATCTGTCTATGGGCAGGGCTTCTCACCTAGCCATTCACAACACAATAGATTAGGTGTCATCCGAAAAGGTCTGCCCACTAGCCAACAGGCAATCTGCTCGCCCCACACCACATATATCTCTCAGGATGGGCAGTTGAACCCTAAAGCACGGCTGGCCATTCAGCCCTCACCGTCAGCACACGCGCCTCTCAACTTAGATACCGTGTCCTTTGATTTATGCACGGCTGGCAAATTTGAAAGCCCCCCCCCAAAAATGAAGTGTTTTTTTCTACTTTCAGGGTACAGGGACGCACACTTATCAAGGCGGGGAGACAGCTCCTCTCATCTCTCCCGCAAATGTATTTCCTAGATTAGTTTGGTCTTTTTTGATGTGTTCATTATCGAACGGCGGAGTGGAAGGCGTATCTGGAGTTTCTTACGGGGTGCATCCTTATTTCCCCTTTTAGAAGGCTGGTGCTTGGAAGTGCTTCTCACGCCCACCTTTTCCTGCGCCGGAGCCCGGACTGTAAACACGCAGCCCCGGAATCGCTCAGGAAAAGAGCCGGCGACACCTGTACTCACTCTGTAATCGCTGCTTCTCCGGGGCCCAGGGATTCATTCATTATTGATATAGTGTGAAGAAGGTTGGTTGGGAGGGTGGGCGGCTGGCTGGAGTTGCACTGAGCATTGAGCCAAATTAGGATGATTCACTCTCTGTCTCTTCCTTCTTTTACTTATCTCACTCCTGCTGCTCTCTCTCTCTCTGGCTCTCTCGCCCTGTCTTTCTCTCTCTCTCCCTCTCTCCCTCTCCCACTCTGACTGTCTCTCTTCCTTGCCAGACCCATTCTAAACAGCCTCACGTCTGCCTGTCACAGTTGAGCAGATCGAACGCAGGCGCCCAGACGGGGGAGTGTGTGTGTGTGGGGGTGGGGGTGGGNGGTTGTCTTTGTGCAGTGGGGAACAGCTGTTTTGTGGATGGGGAACAGAACTGAGCTGTCAGGGGGGGGGGGGGGGGGGGGGGGGGGGGGGGGGAGTGAGCATGATAGAGAGAGCGAGGGAAGGGGGGAGTGAGGAGAGGAGGAGAGTATCAGACAGCCTGAGAGGGAGGGGGAGATCTATAGATGAGGGGGCGGCGGTGGAGGGCGAGGGGGGGAGGGGGGGATAGGATGCAGGGCATCAGCACCTGATTACAGCAACAGTCATGGCGCTTCCCAATCCGGCTCCTGGGGACCAAGATCCACTCCTGGTCTTGGAAGTGCTGGCACTGCAGAGAGCATGGGTGCTGTGGAGACTATAAAACACAGTCCCAGCAATCCGAGCGGAGGGGAAAAGAGAGATGAAGAGGTAAGGGAGGGAGGGAAGGGGGGGTAGGGTGAGGGATTGAGGGGCTTCGATTGGCTCATTTTAGCTAAGCCATCCACCTGGCTGGTCCTCCTCTAAAACCGAGGGAAAGCCGAACGACAATCAGAAGTCTGGCCCTGGTAGTGGCGCTCGACCGAGCCTCCCCACTTCTCAGGTCTGAGGAGGGTGTTCAACACGCCGGCCGCCCCAGCCAGATGCGCCTACGGGCTACCGAGGGAAGCATGACAAACAGCGCAGCGGCGTCAGTGACAAACGCACCAGGCCGCAGGCGGCGTCTGCAGCCAGCTGAGCGCTTTCGACTTGTTGTGGGTGCACGTCCCATCGCGGCAGCCCCCCCCCCCCCCCCGATAACCCTCCCGCCATCTCCCCACCCCCTATTTGATTTATACACTCTGCCTCAGGAAAGCGCATAAATTCCGTAATCTGGCCGAGCTATTCATCAGTGTTCAGAAGGGCCGTATATCCTGCCTCTTTGGTGGTTTGCGGTGGCAGCAGTGGTGATGCAATCACCTGTTGTGACACAACAGCCCCCTCTGCTGGCAGAGGCAGTAAGGGGTCCCGCAAAAACCTATGGCTTTGCACCCTCCCAGAATGAACACCCCCCCCCCCCCCCCACTATTCAGCTTGCTCTGAATCACCTGGGCACGGGTTGGACCGACTCTCCAGGAGTTAAAGAAGCCTCCGAAGAAAGTCCCTGTCAAATCCCTCATTTAGAAGCAGTGGGCTGCTTATGGCTCCTCCGCTGGGCTAGGTCTAGAGAGGGCTGACAGCTACAATACCTGCACCTTCTAAGTCCGCCCCTGTCAAAGTCTATTATGCCCTTCTGACAGGGACTGAGGCAGATGTTAGATCTCCCATCTCACTCGTACCACCGTCCGGGGCTCCTGCTAGCAGAGCTCTGGCAAGGGGCCAGTTATCATCAGACTACTAATAGTGCCTTTGGATACCGCAGAAGGTCCCACAAACTCGGCGCTAATTCAATCAGCGGAGGCCCAATGTGGAGAGCATTAGCGTGCGGCAGGGTCTGGCCCGATTGCAAATCTCGCGAGGAACGGAAAGAGAGCCGTTCAAAGTCTGCGCCATCTCCCCTGGGGTTGGCATCCCTACCGGTGGGTTTGGAGCAGTACTGGGAGGCACGTCTCGGTGGAACGGCGCCCTGAGCGGCTAGCGCCTCGCTAGGTATTCATGCTAGGTATTCATGCTAGGTATTCATGCTAGGTATTCATGCTAGGTATTCATGCTAGGTATTCTCCTGGCTGTCAATGCGGTGGGAGTGGCTCTCTGGCCCCCGAGCTGCCTCCGTATCTCTCAGCCACTTTCTTTTTAAAAGGATGCTCCTCGGCAGGCCTTATCTGCAGCCAATGGGCTCCACGTCTGTCCTGGCAGAGAGAAAGGGAGAGAGCCAGAAGAGGTGGAGAGGAAGAGGCAGAGGGAGAGAAGGGGAGAGAGAGAGAGAGAGAGAGAGAGAGGGAGAGAGGGAGGGAGGGGGAGGGGGAGGGGGGGAGACAGAAGAGGGAGTGCCCAAACAGAGACAGACAGAAAGAGAGAGGGAGGAAAACGAATCAGAGCCTATTTAGAATGGGCCTGGCAAGGCAGAGAGACAGAGACGGAGCATGAAAGAAAGAGAGACAGAGACAGAGACAGCATGAGAGGGAGAGGGAGGGAAACATCAGAGCCAGACTACATCTGCAGTCTGCCAACCACCCCGACGCCCAACAAGTCGAACATGTCCATTGGCCTCTCGTACCGCCCCTTCTAGCATGTTCTGGCCACACGCTAAGCTCTCTTAAAGTCTCTTTTTAATTAGATCAGTTAGATGCTCGGTACATTTTTCCACCCCTCATCCATTTACCGAATCTTCTCCCTGACTGATATTATGTATTAAGGCAGCTTATCCTTTTTTTCAATGACAACAGCCTTCTAATACTCCCTCCTTCTCCCCTCTCTCCACCCTGTCTTTTGTTGTATTTCCACAAGCGTCAGATTAGAAACGATAAGAATATCGGAGCTGTCTCCTGGGGGGAAATTCATGGAATCTAGTTTGGTATGCAAATAGCTTATCTTTGAGTGACAGGATCAAATTGTCAGTCTCCTCGACCAATCCGCTCGCTCTCTTGTTTCTCTTCGTCTTTTTTCTGTTTTGTTTTTTTCCTGATCTCATCTTCCCTTGTCTGGCTGTGGCTGAACACATACCCTGGCAACTCAACGCTAATGCAGCATGAATTATTAAGACACAGAAACTTCCGGAGGATTTCTACCAGTCCTGGGTCACGGGGAGTGTACTGGGTTAACACTGCTTGTCTAGCTACTTGGTCCACCGAGGGGAGACGTGACCTACTCCGGAGGTATCATAGTGGAAATCGTAAATGGGAGAAGCTGGTCTCCCTTCCCTTTTGTACGCAAAGGTCTCATTTGCAAATGTATGAAACGCTACTTTTCTTGGAGGGCAGGCGATGTTCCACAATCACAGCGCTGAAGGAGGCCTTTACATTTCCCATCGGCTGTCCGCTGCGCGGTGGTGCCCAGCCGAGGGCACTGAGCAAGGGTCCTCGAGACCCCGACGTGGAGACGACTGAATGCAGTTTTTATTCCGATGGAGTGTTTATCCCGGATCACTCTGCTCGGTGACTTACCGATCTATTGGGATCCTTCAAGTGTACACATTTACACTCTGCCTGCGGGAGCGACATCGTTAGCTTTTATAGCTATGACAATACATGCAGCTAGCGTGCATGAAACCATTTGAATAAACGTGAAACACAGGCTTTGATTTCCAATATTAGATATGTGGGTTTTATCGTCTCCCTCTTCCTTTATCCACAGAAAATGACCTTGGCGTAAACGTACAAACCTCTATCTATCCATATTTAACAGGAGATATCCTTTTGTGGCGGTTTATCGAGATTTTCCTTTTTTCTTCCCTCTCTTCGTCTGTCCATCTGTCTGGATTGAGCGAATAGCTCAAAAGATATGAGGAAAAAGGAAAACGTTTATGATCTCTAACCCGCTGAAGACTGTTGACATTTGAAAGCTTGTGTCTCGGGGTACACGGGGCTATCTGGGTCAAGCTGTCGGAGATAGCCAGTCCCAGGTGGAACCGAATTTGACATACGTAACGGAACAAAGAGCTTGTCTGAATGGACTGAAGATCTGATGTCGAACTCCAAACTGGAAACCGACCCGACAAATCCCAGCCAATTGGGCGAGGCTTCTCACAGGGGAGACGGAGAACGCTCATGCCTAGACTGAGAACCGAGAGGGGGGGGGGGGGGGGGGGAAAGGAACCACTTCATCGCCATGGTACTTCCACCGAAAACAAAGGGTTGTGTTCAGTTCGGGGAGCTTGATAGAAACATACTGTGATGCTTAGACAGAGCTCTAGGGAGGTGGTGCAATACCAATAAGAACCATCAAGTATGAACCTGAGGCTGGCTGAATCTGGCAGATTCAGTTTCAAATTGTGCGTTTTGTTGTGTTGTTTTTTTTTGTTGAAAAGCACAAAGCAGTCTCTAGCCCATAGCACTTAAGCTTTGCAGGTCAATAAATTCAAATGTTGGACGCCCAAAGGGTTTTTACTCACTCGCTTTGTTGCGTCGGCTTCTCGGAATCTTGTTCAAAAGAGCTGTCCAATCCACCGAGAGATAGACTTAGCCAACCAACACAGCAATGAAAGCAGGGGAGTCCAGGATTTCATACCTAACTCTCACTTTACCGGAAAGCCGTGCGGATAGGAAAATTTAAACCACGAAATCTACCAAGCATGGATGGGGAAATTCGGGCTCCCTCAGGAGCGGGGAGATCTGCGGGCCTGGTCCTTTTTGAAAAAGGTCAAAGAGCAAGCGGGATGTTTTGTCTGCTAATGCGCAGTTGACTTCAGGTAATATGTACTCTGTGCTTTGCGCAAGTGGGTTTCACGCGCATCCTAATATGCCATCGCGCCGAATTGGCGTCGACCTGAAAGATGGCCGCTTCATCCTCGTTCGCCTTCCTGCACTGCAGCCTGCGTACCTAGTGTTTGGCCAAAGAGGAGCGCCGAAAAAGCCTCAAGCCTCCTAAAGTTAGATCCATTACCAGAGTGTTTGGCAGTCTCCAACCTGTTTCTCCTCTTTCGTGATGTGCAGGCTCTTAGAGAGAGACAGAGAGGGGGGGGGGAGGGAGAGAGAGAGAGAGAGAAAGAGAGGGACAGGGCGGGAAAGAGAAATAGAAAGCGAGAGAACGAGTCTCCGAATGACAGAATCACAGTTAGACTGAATGTATGGCAGCTTTAGCGCGACGCTAAATGAAGGGCACCATGCAGCAGCTGCCCTTGCTGATAATGTCCCTCTCATTCGGGAGAAGCACTCTTTCCTGGGCCTCGGACGCTAATTCTACCTGAGGATTTTAATTGCCCCCTCCGTGTGGAGCCGTTTTAGCTTCCCCAAACACAGAGAAGATGCTCAAACAAACAACATGCGAAGATAGATTAGCAGGGGACAGGCAGACCGACGTACGGACTGACAGACAGGCCGGCCAATTCCGGTAGACAGACGCACAGACCGACCAGGAGGCAGACAGGTACTGGACGCAGGCAGACAGATAATACAGCAGGCGAAGATAGAGAAGGCGAAAGGAACAGATAAAGATAGAGAGCTGGGGAGCGAGATTGAACGAGGAGGGGGGGGGGGGGGGGGGGGGCTGCAGGGCGTACCGGTATCATCAGTATTCCTCGGGCGACGTCGGCGCCGCGCGCTATTTTGATTATGAGCCGCTGATGGCTGCCGTTTGCCTGCGTGCCCCACCAGCCCTGTATCCAGGATCAGACTGCTCGCTAATGCAGGGCTTCTCAGGCAGGTGGCTCTGGCTGCTTTTCATATAGATGGATGTGGAACTGCCTGGCGGATGCCGTCGCAAAGAGGCGCACCGTGAATTATTCATAAACGAGCAGTTTTGGGAGCGACGAAACAATAGGAGCCCTTCTTCTGACTGATGCCGTCGTGTCACCGTCGCCGAAACCCTCCCGCGGGCTCCCGGTGCTACCAGTCGATTGGCCACGGCAGCGGATGGGCGCTCAGAACTGCCCCACCCCCCATCCCCTTTCAGTTAGTAGTTACCAATTTACATCCTCTTTTGCTTATGTAGCACAGCTTGGGTCTGTCTGACTTTGGCTTCGGACCGGAGAGCCCTCGTACGCAGGCCTGACAGCCCTCCCCGCCGTGCCCCTTGGCTGGGTCAGAATGTTGTGCCAACGAGGCTTCGCTAACATCCTCCGAATGCCTGAGTCATTTCTCTGCTAACGTGCAAGGCAGTGGCATTTGGAAAGTGGGACAGTGGTTGCTTAATTCCCAGCTGCCGTCCTATTATAGCCTGCTGAGCGAGTGTGGCCCACAGAAGCAGTATTTAGCATTCCCAGACAAGGAATCCTGACTCGGATGAATTATTGACACCTGCATTCATTTGTTCTGTCATCCATGGCTGCCTCAATGAACAAGTGTTGATTCTGGCCCCCACTTTCACCAGTCCACCCTGCCCCCCCCCCCACCACGTATCCCCAACCCTGCCCCCCCCCCCCACGTCCCCCCCCCCCCCCCACACAAAAAAATAGGACTCCTCTGTCCCTGTCTGCTCCTCTCTCTCACTCACTCACAAACACAATCACTCACACACACAAACACAGACACACGCGCGCTGCCTGCCTGCCAGCAGTACATGTAAATATATCAGTAGCAACAGGGGCAGATTGGCAGTCATGGTTCAGCGTCTCCCCATTTTCTCCTTGGCTGATGCAGGGAGAATGGCAGAGGGAAAAATAGACGGGTGGGGGAGAGAGAGAGAGCGAGTTCTCTCCATAGGTCAGACGTGACAGATCTGTATTCTATGGTGAAGTTCTGACCTTACTTAGCCCCCCCCTCCGCCCCCCCGAGATGAACACAGCCCTACCGTTCCCCTGACGCCCCCCCCCCTGCTCCACTCTCCCCCCCCTCTCCCTTACTCCCCACTCCTTCCGCCTGGTGTAAGTTCCGACTTTGACTAAACTGGGGGTTGAGCGGGGGGGTGGGGTGGGGGTGGGTGGGGGAGAGAGATCTGGGTCTGTTGCCGTGGCAACACAGATCTCTCCACGCTCTGCTCTGTTATTCATGAGTTACTCTTGTTGGATTGCCATAAGGTTGGGTTGGAGGTATTGTGGGGGTGGTGGGGGAGAGTGTCTTTTAAAGAGGGGTGTAGCCTCCCAGGTTGAGGTGAGAGGAATAACGTCTAGTACAAACTGCTTGTTTCCCTGTTCCAGTTTGGCGAGCACGCGGGCAGCACCCGTTTGGGAAACGTCTTCATTGCGTCTGAAAGGCTAATCCAAGAGTTAGCCTGCCTCCCGCCAACGGTCATATCCAGTTCACCGTAGATGAGCGCTAATCGCATTTATATTCAATTCTCACGTGTAGCCTTTTTTTAACCCAGTCAGATCGTTTTGTAAGATCCGCCGGAGGAAAAAGAAGTTGTCCCCTCAAGCTAGATGTTACTAAAACGGTTGTAGGAGAAAATCCAGCGATATTGCCTTGTAAAAAAAACTCTTTTTTTTGGAGAACTCATAGATGCTCATTTTCTTTCCTGAGGGATTAACGAGAATCGTGACCAGGTTGGTAGGCTGTCCAAATGATTATGACCGGTAAACTTGAGATGTTGGATCCACCACTAAGACTGATTTAGCCTCCATAAACGTCTCGCCACCTCACTTCCTTGCCGCGTGGGCCAATGAAGCACTCAGCTAAATCCGCTGTCCCTAACAGTCCCCTAAACGACCATTTAATGGACAGTTGCTGGACGCGAGTCCCTCCCTGCTTTTCTTCTTGACACTAAACTCAGGGCATCACTGCAGCAAGGGGTGGCTATTTAAGAGACTGGGGGGGGCTGAAGGAAGATTCTGGCGTTCCAGAGGTGCCTTTTGTTAGCAGATATTAGACTTCATTCTTTTGGGGGGTCTCGGCTTCACTACTCGTTGGATAACGCCATCGCCCAATCAGATTACATTCACGCTTGGGTTCACAAATTATTATTATTGTGTAAATGAGACTGGATTTCCCTCCGCTGGCTGGGGAAGAGGAAGAGGAAAGGGGGACATGGGCTCACATAACAATGGAGGGAGATAGAAGACGTGGCGCATGTTGATTTGCAGATTACCGTCGGGTTCCTATCTAGTTTTATCTTCACCAGCAAGCTCACACAAGCTTACTGGTTTCCTTTACGGGCAAGTTATCCGGCACCTTGGGCGTAATGGCGCGAGAAAAAGAGCGAGACATAAACATAACGTCTCCGATATCAGACGTTTCATTTGAAGTATGTGCTAAGGTGGAGATGTTCCCCAAAAAAAAACGATGCTAAACTAACTGGAACCCTAACCTAATGGTGCGTTGGTGTTTATAAGGAGCAGTGATTGTACAGAACGGCTTTCATCTCATTTCATTCAATTTTGGTTCTGTTCAATCACAATCGTTCTTTCCCTGAAAGAGACTAGGAGAGAAAGAGAGAGAGGGTGAGGGTGAGAGACTGAGAAGGGAGCAGAAGGTGGAGACTTAAAATACTGAAACACAGCGAGAGATGGAGAAACGGAGGAATAACCAGACAAGGGACAGAGACAGACAGAGGGTCGAAAGAGAGAGAGACAGAGAACAGGAGAGAGAGACAGAGAACAGGAGAGAGAGACAGAGAACAGGAGAGAGAGACAGAGAGATACAGTGAGAGAGACAAAACGGGGGGGGGGAGCAAAGGATGCAGAGCGAGTCTTAGGAGGAGAATGTCAGAAGGAGAGGGCGTCTCTTTGGTCGTGGTCAAGGGTGAGCGGTGTGTGTGCGTGTGCGCCGCTGTGATGATTGATCTGACTGCTCTGGGATCTGCCACTCACGCAATGAGGGGATCAAACCCCGCCGTGAAAATGCTCATCATCGCGGCGGACACGGCTATAGCACTGAGCTTCAAAAATCGGGAGCTCTCTCCAAACGGTCGTCATGGCAAGGCGTGGAACTTCGCCGGCAGTGACTACATACACTGCCGTACAGTTTATTAGCCACGCTCAGGCACTCAAATGCCACGGATTTCACACTCCGATAACAGTATAGCATCGGTAGTTAGCATGTGTGTTTGTTCGCTGATGTTGTTAGAGCGGGCGCTGATCTGCTAGTCTACTTAAAATACAGAAATTTGGACTCAAGGGAATGCAATGTATTCTACAGATTTCTTGGCATATGTACAGTGCTATTGTTGGAGAGCTCGCAGGAGCGTTTGGCCAGAAATAGACCTGTAGACAAAGACAGACCTTCAGTTCTCAGCTCCAATTCCTGCAGTTGTCTTGGCTAGATTGATTTAGCTCCATCCTAATGACCCACACCCTCGTTCTCTTTCTTTTTTTTTCTCCCTATTCCATTAAAAACATATTTGTCCTGCGCTTGATAATAGACTATGACAAACTCTTCGCTGCTCCATGTCTGTGCGCCTGCCGCTGGCCATGTGGATGAGGGGGGGGGGGCTTGGGGAGAGAGACGAGAGGAAAAGATCTCTCCCTCGTCTTCCATTTTCACTAGGGGTTTTTTGTGGCCATGTCCCTCTGTATCGATTCGCGCTGGAGGAGGGGGCATTCCGCAAGGCATGACAGGTAGCCCCTCGCCCAGCTTCAGAAATGGATCCCATCTGTGATAGAACACCTAACTATCGAGCCCTTTTATCATTCTCTGAACAGGGACAATTATGTCAATGCTTGAACGGGGGGAAAATTGGAAAGAAAAATAGGCGTGGCGCCAGACAACGTTGAAACGCGTCTTTTGAGCGACGTGAGATATACTCGGTTTGGAAATTTCCTTCGCTCAGTCTTCTCAACTATTCTAATTACGCAGTTCATTTGACCGCATAATCTGCGTTTTTCTTTTGGCTGGCATCTTCCATTGCCTTGAGAACACGCTACCATCATTTTGAACCCTAATGATGATAGATTTGTATTGAATTTGCTATTTTCAGGATCGGAGTCAACACAAGCGATAGCCTGTCGGGTCAGATGTTCCAAACAGCAGCGTTAGAGCTCAGATTGGGTCAGTGGGGTTTGTTTGTGTTGATGTGAAACAATTCACGTCAAATATCTGTTCTGAATTAAAGTATGAAGTGCATTGGGTGGGATTTAACTGAGACTTTCTACAGAAGAGATTGAACCACAATCTCTTTTTAGATGGATTTTAATCCCTCTTATGAGCGTGGGACTTTTTGCGATCAAACTTTTGTCTTTGCCCCTTGCATTAAAAGCCTCTACATAGCTCTTTTTTTTCTCCTGCTGGCATCATTCCGAGTACTTTATCTGACCTTTTTCTGATCCTGATTATTGTAACATTTGAAGCTCTATCATTAACTCCAAATGTCTCCAATTCTATCATTTTAGGCAGCCTGTCATTATTTCCCTCCAAGGTGAAAATCTGAGGTAGATTCTTGAAAAGGTCTGGCTTACCTTGTTGGATGACAATATTACATTCAGAGTACAAGACAAGGTACATATTTGTTTTCCAAGGGAAGTGTTTCTTTTTACTTCAATGAAGAAGGGGTCAGGGGGTGTTTTCCTACAAAAGAAACACACGCATCTTAAAGAAAAGTACTACTTTAAACTACCCTGAAAGGCCTTTCAAGTATTACAGACCTTCCCGGCTGAAAGTTGCCAAGCTCTTACATGTGCATCTGTCCATTTGAGAAAACACACGGCTGAGGGGGTTTGAGCAGGAAACAGATGTCCTGAGGTAGTCAGCACCAATAATCTTGCCACAGGCTTGTCGGACCCCCCCCCCCTGAACATTGCTCACAGTTCAGGGAAATGTTTACCTGGGCTTGCGCTTGCACGCTGTGCTTCACGTAAACAACGTAATTGTACCCTCTCAAGGTCGACACATGGGAATCATTACAATGGAAAACCAAGAGAGAGCCAGGACAATAGATCACTAGATTGGTACTGTATGTGGACCAGAGTTTACAGCCCACTTTTCAAATGAGCCCTGAAATTGGGTGGGGGAAAAAAACTCTCTGGAATGACAGGGGTAGTCTGGGTATTTGGCTCCCAAGGACAAACAGAGGCTGGTATCATGGCTCACAAGGAAGAGGGCATAGAACGTTGAAAGTACACCGCGAAAAACCTCCACCTTATTATTGTGTTATCTTTCGCCGATAGCCTTGTGCGTCTGTAGAGAAGAGAGTCAGTGCATGCGTCTGTACACTTTCCACATGTGAGAGAGAACAAGGGAGCTATGTGTTACCGGTGCAAACGTTCTGTGAAGGTTCGCGGTACAAGTGCAGTCAGCACGCGCGCGTGAATTTGAGTGCGTTCACCCGTTATAATCTCCTCTCAGACCCATTGGTGTGAAGGGACCAGCCTCCCTCCGATCGCTGACCTAAGATCCCCCCCCCCCCCCCCCCCTTCCCCTTCTCTGCCGGCGACCGAATCCCACCACGATGAAACCATTAATGGTCGGGCTTCTCTCCCTCCTCCGCTGATTAGCTACATTTTGGGTTAGCCACGGCTAATGAGGCGCCGCTAGCTCCCATTACACAGGGGTGGGGAAAACGACGAATAATAGCAGCGAAATGGAGCTTTCTCGGCTCACTTTCTGGAAGCTTCCAGATGTGTGTGCGCAGGGGAGCATGCGAGGGGGGCGGTCCGATCAACGTGTTCGATGGTCTATGGCTCCCGCTCTCGTTTGCCGGGAAACCCATTTCAGTGAGGTGAAGTGCAGTGTGAATGGGAACGTTATTTGACTAACCTTTTAGTGTCCTGGTGGATGTGTGAGGGTGGGTGGGTTTAGAGTGGTAAGCTGGACATTGTATTCCGCTACACTGGTACTTTTGTCCAGCAATCTCCTATGGATATTGTCACAAGGAAAGCCAGCCTCCTGCATGCATTCACATGGCCAGACATGGTTGGGCACCAAGGGTTTTAACAAGGTGGAAGATTGAACGTGTGTGCGCGCGCGCGTGCGCGCGTGTGTGTGTGTGTGTGTGTGTGTGTGTGTGGACATTGGATGCATGGGGGAGAGACCATGAGGCATTTCACTTCTGGACGCAATTTAGATCTAATGGTGCCTTTAACTACAGCACCACGATTTGCTTTGAAACACTTAGTCTATCTCAAGCATAGCCCTCGTGCAGGTACCAGGAGATCCAAGCAAACATGTTCCCTTTCCAACAAAAGCCTTATTACAGCTACAACACCACCGGCAAGATGAAAACAGACATCGCAAATGTACAAAATAACCTGTAACCAATTGTACGTGACCTGCTTTTGTGCTGACTAATACTTTTAGAACGACCTTGTATGAACTTGGGGGGGAAAAAAAGACTCAACACAAGGCAAGCAGTTAGAAGTAGCTGGATGCCTACCTCCTACAAACTACATCTAACAACAGACACGTTTCAATTCCACGTCTCACGTCCTGGGAGACAAGTTAGCGAAAGAAGCAGTTTTGTACTGCGCTTATTCCTTGTCGGAGTTCAGGGCTCGCGAGCTTGAAAACGATCTTTGTTTTCGTTATCAATTCGGAGCCTTTTCAGCCCTTTCGTAACCGTCTCTCAGGGCAGAAAGGATGCTTCTTCTCTTAAACGCTGCGGGGGTAATGGTGCTCCTTAACTAAGGGTAAGAGGTGTCACGGGTCAGCCGAGGCATTTCAGAGCAGGATTGACCAGTCGGAGAAAGAAATTCCAAACACAAGAGACCATGACAGGCTCCTCGTGAGCTTTGACTCCCACTGCTTGGACAAATTGGATTTTTCTCCACCACAGTGTCAACAGTTAAAACGTCCCCAGAATATAGACGGGACGAGCTATGCCAGGTTAAAACCTCCTCGATTTATATACAGAGAGAGATATAGATATAAATATAGACAGACGAAACCAGTGCCGACACGCTTTCAAAGCCTCTTTTATATTTTGGAGGAAATGTGTTGATGTTGGGTTACCTGCGCTACCAATACCCTGGGGGGCGGGGCCTCTCAGTAACAGCTCTTTGGTGAGTTTAACACAATGCATCTGCCCATGACACCTATCCCCCAGTGTCACGGTGTGATGGGCTGAGGGACTGCTGTCAGACAGGGCTGTTTCTGCCTCGTTGCATCATCCCGGGTGTGAAAACCTATCAGGTCACCTCCGAACCCCCCCCCCCTCCCACACACACACACCTCCTTCCCAGAGGCATTTGACAGACTAGCACAGACGGCTCGGGGAGCATCCGATGTCCAGCCTCCCCTTTGTGATCATTCAGCAAGTGTGATCAGGCGTGCCTAGGTGCCAAAGAACGTAATTGGCTGTTGTTTTCCGGTTTGGAAGGTGGGTTAGGAACAGGCGTGCTTTGTCCAGTTAGTACAACCTGCATTCAAAGATGTCCTCCTGTGAACAGGATCTCATTGTGCTTACATTTGCTGCATTTGGCTGCATTGACCGATTCCAGTAATGCAACTGATTCGGAACATTACTGTGGCTTTCATGTAATTACACCACCTCTCAAAGATTATGCCCACCTTGCAGGCCATATTGTGCATTAACGTCGCCCCCATACTGTCCATATCATCAGCTCACTGCACCTCTGTGAATGTCTCCCTCACGACATACACATATGACAATTCTACTGCTGCAATGATCTTTGATTGAGAGAAAACAAAAATGCTGATGTCACGTTCTGGTCTGTGATGTTCTTTATCACTCTTCTTCTTTCTTCCTGGTCTTTCTGTTTCCTTTATCTTCTCATTCCATCGGTCATGCTCCTCTTGTTTTCGTTCGACCCTCCCCCCACCCACCTCTTCCCTCCCTCCTCCCGCCCGTTCCCTTCCCCCCCACCTCCCTCCTTGTTGGTCCCTACCCCTCCCTCCCTCCCCTCCCTTCCTCCTCTCCCCTGAATGACTAACGTAACAGAGGCCACCCCTACGACCGCCCCTCAGGCCCCTAGCCCTGTGCCCCCTACTTCTTTGACTTACTCCTCTCCTCCCCCACCAGTTGTCCCCAGCTCAGGCGCCCTCCCCTCCGCTCCCCGTGACGTGGCCCCTGTCCTAGTGTCCAGCCGTTTTGTCCGCCTCAGCTGGCGCTACCCGGAGGAGACCCGCGGAGCCATCCAGACCTATGGCGTCTTCTACTCCCAAGAGGGCGTGGGCAGGTGGGCGGCCCGCACCGACATACGAAACTAGCGTAGCTCTTCAAACCCAGCCTGCGCTGTAGGTTTCACCAGGACACTTCGACGTCGTCGGACGCCGAGTCTCAAAACTTGCATGGTCGTTTTTTGGCTCGGAGACCTGTGGGTGCTGGTGGTTGAATCAGCCGGGTGAAAACACAAACACACAAACTTCAAGAAAAACAGTTGGAGCGTCGTGGCTACTGATGGTTTTCCCAGAGGGAACCTCTTTAGACATGCTTTTAATAACCTGTACTCGTTAACCATTAGGACCTGTTGAATTCGTGTGTAATACCTACCTTTTCTCCTATTCATTCTCTAAACAACCCCTTTTAATGCCACAGAAAGAATAACAGAAATGGAGAGCCCATTAGATGTCATTACTTGGCTTTAAAATTCATAAGTCGTGACTGTGTGACCTGCGTGTACGGGTGCACCTTGGATCACGGTGTAAACATCGCCACAAAACGAAGACAGCGGTCTGCCCTCCAACCGCCTTGCATTGATGCACGCGTTGACGCATGCTTGTATTCGCAAAGGTGGCACACGTAGATCCTTCAACAAGGGTCCACGTCGTGCTCGTTCTAGGAGACCCCCACATGTAACTGCGTCCAACGCTGGATTGCGTTTTGAAAGCGACAATCACTTAAATAAATTAGGTGTCTTTGACAAAAGTCTGTCCCCGGGCAAAGCCCGCTTTAGCGGACGATGGGGGGGGGGGAAGGTGATTCAATCCCACCGGGATTAGGACGCTTCCCCGTGAGGATTACAGGAAGGGATTACACGGTGTTGTCTGGATCTGACTCTGTGTTCCGGGGCCACTCTAGGGAGAGGTCTGTCAACGTGTCTGAGCCGGAGAGCCTCCACATCACCGTCAGCAACCTGAGGCCAGAGGAGACCTACTCCTTCAGAGTGGTGGCCTACAATGAGATCGGCCCCGGAGAAAGATCGGAGCCGCTCCAAATCACCACGGAGGCTGACTGTGAGTACTGTCCAGACCCCAACACGTGCTGTCGACCCTCAGACGCTCAGAACAATGCCCAGCCCATACCTCACTGTACCAATGCCCAGCCCATACCTCACTGTACCGACTTCAATCGCACTACTGAAGGGCTTGGAGATGACTTGAGCTTGTTCCCAGGGCTGTCACACTGAACAGACTAGACAACCTAATAGACCTCTGCGATGAATCTGTTCGCTCATTTCTTTCTCCTCCACTCCTTGGATGCGTATGACTGTGTGTGTGTGTGTGTTTGTGCGTGCGTGTGCGTACGTGTGTGTGCGCGCGTGTCTGCGGGCGCATGTGTGTGCGCGTGCGCAGTGCAGGTCCCAGGGCCTGTAGAGAACTTCCGAGGGGAGGTCATCTCGCCCAGCACCATACAGACCTCCTGGGACCCTCCTACCCATGCTAACGGCCCCATCCTGGGCTACAGACTGCTGTGGACGGAGACCCCCTCTGGGAAGGAGCAGGTAGGACACCCCACTGCTGACAGATCTCCATGAATCATCTTGCAAGCAAGAGACAAAAGACCGATTCGATGTTTTTTTATTATTTGAGATGATTTATTTCCAATCTGTTGATTTGATTGGTTCGTCACAGACCAAGTGTCGACTTAGAAATACTTTTATGTCGGTGTCTTTCAAATGCCCTTTCGTTCCTTTTAATAATACAAATTGAAACTCTATTGTATATCGAATCACAGTTTAATATCAAATCACAGTTTAATATCAAATCACGTGACGTAACTTGATGTTGTTGTTGTTAGTTTTCCGAATAAGTAGCACTGTTTTAGTCTCCAACTGTTTTTCTTTTTATTTTAGCAGCCCTTCGAAGTATAGTTCAGGTTTTAAGAATTCATCTCCGTTTTAAACATTTACAACTTTGCTTTGCTTCAGCGAGTCTCTCAGACCTCATGGAGTTCAGTGTCTTCAGTTCCACAGCACTGATGGCGGTACATTCATCTGCTTTTGACACATTCATCTATATTCCCTCTCTTCTATCTTGATTATGCAACCGCCATATGAAAGGAAAACAGACCGACCGGAGAACTAAAAAAAAAACCAGCATATAGCATCAACCGTATTGCCATAAAATAGCATAGCCAATCAAAAAGAAGGTATCAATTAAAAAAAAAAAAGCCTTTATAATTTCAGTCTCCTTGTTGTTGCTTTCCGCCTTCAAATGGGACACGTCATATTGAAGATAGTCAAAGTCCTCTTGGGTATTGCATTTCACATAACGGTGTTGGTGTGGGTGTCTATGAGTTTCTCATTTCCCAGGCTTGCTTCTTCTCTGCCCTGAAAATAAGCCATTTAGGATCAAATATGCTGGATATATTTAATCTATGCCTATTGGTTGCCCCCTACCGAAGCTCACATCAGAGCAATTAGAATATAAACAGGATGTCTGGAGAGAGGGACGGACAAGGACTAAGTCAACACGGTTATGCCACGCAGGTGGCCACAGCCCCCCACTAACTCTGCCACGAAAGTAAAAAGAGAAAATTCCCCTTTAATGATTAAGGCTTTGCTGCTGAAATCCAACGAGTCATCTTTCGGAACGCATTCCATCAGCTTGACGCGTGCACTTTGTAAAGTTTTTGTAAAGACACCCCACAAAGCCAAAATGACGTGTTAGCGACGGCGCTGCTCTCTAACCGTGTCGCTCTGCCCCTTCTAGAGCGTGGAGGTGAATGGGCAGAGCTACAAAATGGAGGGACTCAACAAGTTCACCGAGTACACGGTCCGCGTGGTGGCCGTGAATCGCTACGGGCCCGGGGTCGCCGCGGAGAACCTCAGGATCACCACGCTGTCCGATGGTAAGTCTTGCTGGGTCGTCATCGCCGCGGCAAGCTAGCTGGGCCGCTTCAGAGAGGCAATGGGATTTGTTAGCGCTTTATGACCAGTTCTTGTTGATCCATTGTCAATACGTAGAGGGACATGTCAAATTAGTGGTTTGTCTCTGGGCGGAGCAGTTAGAAAGGATGCGAGAATTTGCTTATCTTCTTTCAACGCAAAGGCTACTTTTGCCGTGTCCTTTTGAATTCAACGATTGCTCTGAATAAACAGCCACACAGTGAAGGAACTCAATCAAGGATTAATGACACAGTTTATTCTTCATTAATAAATGTCTCATTGCATTTGTTACACATGAGCCATCACCAGTGTATGCTTATTTTCTCCCTAATCAATTTCTCGTGGTGTCACTCAACTCTGACAGCACACATGGCATAATGAAATGGTCTGATTACCTCTAGACTTCCGCCACCCCTCCCCCCACCCATCTTAAAGATCTCGCTCTCTGGCTCTCACTCTCTCACTCTCTAAATTCAATTAATCGTCGAAGCTCCATCCTGTGGACGGAGCAGCTCGCTCCGTTCCGATTGTTGCCCCCCTCCTCCCCAGAACCTACCTGTGACGTTCCGTCCCCCTGCGGTAACCCCTCTCAACTACCGGAGGCGCTGCCTCGGTCGTGCGGCGTCGGAGCCCCGCGCGTGCGTCGCTAAGATGCTCGCGCTCAAAGCGAAACCCTTGGTTTGTCTCACCTCAGCATGTCCCCTTTCCATACCGTTTGCGTCGCATGGTAGGGATCTCGATGTTGCCGTCGACTTGACTCGAATCGCAGCCGGCGTGCCTGTGTTCTCTGCGGGAAGGTGCGTGTAAACCGGAGCCACTCACGCAGAGGACGATCAGACAGCAGATGATTCCATCAGCTTGCGATCTTTAAGGGGGAAGAGTCAGGCTTTGGTGGAATCCCACATGAAACGGCCCTTTCTGTATCCAGCGGGCCTCTCCTGATGAACTGTCTCCTGCTAATGTTCCTAAAGCTATCGATTTAGGAGTTAACCTCGAGGATTATGCAGGGCTGTAATTCTCGCCGATTCAAACAAGCTTTTTATCAAGGCACCGCAGCTTGGCCGCTCGCAACACAGACGCCGATGCTTGGTTATTGACTGCGGATCCGAACGTGTCGGAGGAGCCACGCGGGGGGGAAATGCGTCGCGTTTGCTTCCGAAAAAGGCTGCGCGACGTTGCGGAGGCTGCGTGTGTTCAGCAAGACGCGTCTCTGTGATCTTTCGAAGCAAGCTTAGAAAGTGTCTTTCCTGGACTTACACGAGGACACGGTGCGCTCCCGGATGTCACTCGAGATGTGTTTGGCACGCGTGTCGGCCTGCCGTCGTCTCTCACCCCACGAGTCTCTCTGATAAGCTGTCAAAATGCACTTGCTTTTGACTCGTTTTTAGACAAGAAAGGGGACGGGGGGGGACGGGGGGGGATACATGACACCCCCTATCTGGATTCTGTAGAGCCGACATTCATTAGAATTCAGCCAGCATCCTGCCGTTTTTCAGAGACACGTAGTGCCTTCTGGTCCTGCGCGCTACTTCCAGCTTGTTACTTATGTATTCCCACGGTCTGCTCCTCTCTCCCCCCCCCCATCTCCTTTTCCTCTTCCCCTCTTCTCTCTTCTCGTCCTCCCCTCCGTAGCTCTCTCGTTGGTTGTCAGTGCTCTCTTCTCGTCGAGGTGCCAACACCAGCCTGGGGGGGGTCACTCCTCCGCAGAGCCCCTAAGACTTACTTATCCGCCATACTGTCTCATTGCATTACCTTCAGTGAGGCTAAGAGGCCGTAGGAATTTATTGTCTGTCAGCTTCCATTAGCGGTGGCTTGCCGAACGTTTCAAATGAGCCGCAAGAGCTGCCTTTCCCATTTCCCTGCTTAATTAAGGCCCCTTGTGCTGGCTAATGAAATTGTGGGCCTCTGCGACTTTCCTCTTTTACTGCTGGCTTCTCCAAGGTAATTAATGACCTTTCCCCTCCCACACGCCAGTCCACCAGACTGAGCCACACCGCCAGCACTCCAAGTCCGGCGGAAACCACCGTGTCGACAGCACCCCCCCCCGCGACCGGCATGTGGACGTTCAACATGGCCATAGCCGGGAATCGAATTCGACAAGTCGTTTAATCTCCTTGACATCATTGCTGCGCCCAGGCTTTTCGCCGCAGCAAATAAAATGGGGCGAAAAAGTCTGGATTTGGTTCAAGCGTTGGAAGTCCAGGCAGGGGATTCACCGACCCGGTGCCGGGAGGGCGCCGATAGTCTTGATGTTGGAAAGGTTACCTCTGCGATCTGTCAGCACGAGGCTTCACGTGAAGGTGTCGTTCACATAGACCTGCGTGACAAAGCAGTCAAGGTTCCCCCTGTCACCGAGGACAAAAGAAGTTATTTCATGTCACAACCTCATTTATTCTCTCACGTCACCAACCTGGCCTGTCACATGACTCTCTCTCTCTCCCCCCCACCCCCACCCCCCCAATAACCCAATTACCTTTTGTTCACTAGGAACTGGTTAACTGACTAAAAGTAGATGTTGAGGTACAGTCTTTTTCTCTCTAAAGTCTATCTCCCATAATGGTAATTTGATGATAGATTTTTTTCCCAGCGGCTGACAGTGTGTTAATTGAGTTAGGCATGCCTTCATCTGTATTGCAGTTAGCCCGCCGACCTACCGCAAGTCAGATTGATCGGGTTGCTCTAGTTAGAGGCGGCTTCAGAATTGAACCACGTTTCATAAGTTGCTGATCTGTCGATGTGTGACAGGCTTATCCGATCCACCGTTCATGTGTGACTCGGCTTCCTGCTCTGTGCTTCCTTCCGCAGTGCCCAGCGCTCCCCCAGAACAGCTCGTGAGGTGGGTCCCTCAAGAGTAGAGTCAATACGGCAAAGTCGATGGTTGGCGATTCAAAGACAGAGCGCTGGCTGTCGGTGACTTTGGTGGGCGAGTTAGACGCTGCCCGATGTGGGCCGGCCCGGTGGTGGTTGGGGGGGGGGAATTAAACAACGGTAAGTGGTTTGGTCGTACCCCCCCCCAACCTCGGTGGAAAAAGAACTGCTCCGAACTCGCAGACGCGGAATGAGACTCTTCACCTAAACCAGACACGACCGCGAACGCCTGATTGAACACATCCCCAGAACATCTGCGGCGATCTGCCCCTTGCCGTATTTCTGCCAAAGCCGGCTCCGCCGAGAGTCGGTGGTTCAGCACAGGTCAGCGGCGCCGGTTCAGCAGCGCTCGCATGGAAAGCTGCTAGTGGTGAAGGCCACCCTTTAGGGATTCTCCTGAGCGTGGCTTTACTTGGCCCAGTTCTCCTTCCCCAGCTCTTTGAAGCTGACGCGCAGTGGCAGGGCGTGGACGGAGGACGTGGATGCAGAACACTTCCTACGGATTTTCGGACATATTCTGCCAGTTTTCAGGTCTTTTATTAACCTGGGCGGCAGTTGAAGTTTTGCCTGGGGCTATGTTAGTTCAGGATGGTGCGCGCGTGTCGCTTTGTGCGTGTGTGTGTGCGTGTGCGCGCGCATGAGTGTATGTGGGCGTACACAGTCTACTGCAATGACAAGGCAACTCTACTGAGAATTATGAAACCCATCGCAACAGTAGCGATGGCAGGAAGTCCCCATCCGAAAGCAGCGTCGCTCTTCAGGGTGCGGCGGGGATATTAATCCTAGCGAAAGGGCACCTGTGCCTGGCCATGTCACTCTCTAAACATAAGCAATCGGAAGGGATCAAGTAATGATGGAAGTGTGTCCGTAGATCGGTGGGGGGGGGAAAAGGTCTCTCGGACAGGATTGTCTCCTTAGAAGATGAAGCCCTTGGATATGACGAGGGTAGTGTCCTCTCAACGAATGACCTCGTAATAGGATGACGGTCAAATCCACCTTAACACCTTGTGTGTGTGTGTGTGCAAAAAGACTGGATTAAATCAGATTATCTGTTCATTCTTTTGAGCATCCTCCAATCTGGTCACATCGTAGACTACCAATCTCCCTGATGTAACACACACTTTCGTCGAGATCAACAGAACATTTGGCGAGAGATTAAAGGGATGCCTTTAAATAGAAAGTCCTTTTTAGGAAACTTTTTGGGGCCAGCCAGAATTAAGAGGTCCTAAAGAGATTACACTTGTAATGTGTGTTCAATTATCTCCAGGGTAAGGTTGGAGAATCAGGATTTATATGGGGTCTGACTGAGGCATATGAACCTATTATGGGATGTCCTGCTGTGATGGATGACTGAGAAACCCAGAGGAGTTGCTCTGAACGAGTCTTCTTCCTCTTTGTAGAAGCTCTCGCTGGTTTCCCCTCTATTGCAGCAGCAATACGACTTATTGGAAAGAGATGAAGCAGCTAAAAAGCAGCTGTAGATGACTCCCCCCCCTCCCCCTTCCCCCTCTGAAAAGGGAAGTTATAATTCCTCCTTAAAGGTGTGGAGAGGAGCATTAGGAAGACCAGTGGGCAAGGTGGCCCACTCCACTAGGTTAACCTATTTCCATTCCTTAAGAGGCTGTTGTACAGCACAGACCCAGGAATAAGATGTATGTCTTCTCTGAAACTTAATTTAGGGGAGCTGGTGGATAGGCAAGATGGATGAGGGCAGGGCTAGGCATCGCTCGACTGTGCGCTTCGCTCTGGAGCAACTTACAGTATACATGGAATGCGAGTTCTCTATTCCTCTCTCTCTCTCTCTCTCTCTCGTTCTGTCTGTCTATTTCTGTTTCTCTTTTTCTTCTCTCTCTCTCTCTCTCCTTGGCTCAAGGGAACTTGCGTTTCAATTTAAAACGCAGAATTACCATAATTAGAGTAATTTTGTTTACCCGTCATGTCATAATACATGGCTGGAGATTTAAGTGCACGATTGAATGTTTAGAAACAATGGCAAGTCATTGTTGTCGAAAAAGAAATATCAATTTAACATTTGCCCTCTTCAATTGGTAGCACAATATCCTTATTCCTTATTCTTGTTGTGAATAATGTTCACCCTTGGTATTTGGATATGCAGATGTAAACACAGAAGGAGATTAATTCTGATGGCCGTACATATCTAGTTAACACATACATGCAACCATTATTTGAAACTCAGTGCTCGCCTCAGTAATGCAAAGGTTACTGTGATATTACTTTGAAATTGTCTTCATACTGCCACATACCTTACTACAGTTTTACGCTGTGAGCTAAAAATATGAACATGGTGGCATATCCACATATAATAATACATATGACCGTATCCTAACACTAATAATTCACCATAGCTGGAGGTCAAATATCTAGTAAAGATGGATATAATTGGAATAAGCAGCGTTACTCCAACACGTGCTAGGACGCGCACACACGCACGCACGCACGCACGCACGCACACACACACACACACACACACACACGCACACGTACACGCGCACATCCTGCCACAGAACAGCAGAACAGGTGATGCATGTGGGCTTCAGAAACAAACACACGCTAGCCGTTCAGCATGTGATTGCTTAGCACACCCAGAGGACACAGGCAAACAATCTTCAGATTGGATTTCGTTTTTTTATTCCCCCCCCCCCCTCCCCCTCCTCCCTCTTGTGGATCTGTTTACTCACCTGCCTCCGTGAGCCCGCGCGTGCGTTTATGCGTCCGCGCGTGCGTTCGTGCGTCACGTTTGCGCACGCATGGCGTTGCGTCGAAGTAGAGTAGGTCACAAGCCCATCTTTCTGCATGCGTTTGATTTTCAGGAGTGCCCCGGCAGTGACATCACGGCGCCTCCCTTCGCTTTAAACCCGAATCCTCCGCCGTAACACCCTCCCTCACGCCATCGCTTCCCGCCGCACGCCATCGCTTCCCGCCCCACGCCGTCGCTCCCCTCTCTAGAGGACGTTTCTCAGACAAGCACCTTTTTTTCCAATTCAGAGGAAGTGAGTTCCACCAGCTGACCTCTGAAAGGTCATAAGTACTAATTTCTGCTGTTCTTGTGAGCCGCCATTCTATACGCTGATAGCATCACAGGAAGTGATTGTTTGCTGTCTGCGGGGTCTAAAAATAAAACCAAGCCACACCTTTCTGCTCTCGTTGGGACACGAGTCTTGGTTCATTATTCAACGTCGGCCCCTCCTGTCGGGTCCCTCTGTGCGGGTTGACGGAGGTAGTTTAAGGCTTCTCGTTCTGAAACTGTTGACAACAACCCAAGGAAAGACGGTGACAGATTCCAGCGAGTCGCGTCTCTTCCCCGTGCGAATAGCCGAGGCATCTACTCTGAAACGTGTTTGGAAATGCATTTACAGTTTGGGGGGGGGGGGGGGGACAAATGAAGAATGGCTAGGCGGGCCGCAATGGGCAAGAGAAACATCAGCATTTTTCACCGGATAATTAGAATGTCGGTTTCTGCATCATTTCTCTCTGAAGATAGGAGGATGTCGTTAGTGTCTGATATGGCGGCTGTCCCGACAGTGACTGATTGACTGCCGTACTCAGGCATATCAACTACCCTAGCATGCAGAGAGAGACTAAAGACTGTGTCAGATAAACATCCTGTCCAATCAAAACACATATCACGTTAAAGACAAGATGATGTACTACTTCATACCAACGCGGTGGCACCCAGCACTATACCTTGATATTTAACATGACACTTTGATATCCATATACATTTTCACCTCAACATGTAACAGCACATAAGGCCTAACTTATATCATCCAGTAGTCTGTATGGCCATTGTAGTCTGTATGTCCATTGTAGTCTGTATGTCCATGAGACATTATTACTCAGACAACAGAAAAAGGCTATTGATTGAATAAGATGCTGAGATGACCTCAGAAAAGTACTTCAGACTAAAATGGAACTTCTGCATATTTGCTGCTATAGCTTTTTTGCAGATGTTTATATGGCAGAAAAGTGAGAGCACACATACAAGGAGTATTGACTTGATCATCAAAGGCTCCGTCTTGAGAAGTTAGCACAGGGCAGAAAATGGGAGAGGAGAACAGAAGATGTGTGAGGAGAATGAGGGATTAAAGTGATGTACCGTGGTTGTAGGGGGGACTATTCCTTTGCTCATAATAAAGATGCGTGAAAGCATGAAAAGAGTCATACAAGGGCGCACATTTGCCAGGGTAGAATTCAGAAGAGCTCCGTCGACCATCGGGGTTGTTGTTAGCATGAAAACGGGTGACGCATTCGATCCAGAACCTTCCTGACTCTTTGAACAAAAGCGTACACGCCGGCGCTGCTCCACGCCGTGTTTGCCGGTCAAACAGAGACGCGGCGAGAACGGATTGCGTCCCTAACTCATATTGGCAAACGCTATTGCTTGTTGTTATCGAGCGGCCTCCGCTTTCGATTCCACCTCGCTAACTAGGAGGTGCAGCGTGTTGTGCTCAATACAAGTCGGAGGGAGTCTGAATCCTTTTATCTGCACCCTTCAGGGGCCTGTCGGTCAGCTCGAACAAAGCAGGGCCGTGCGACGAAAGACGGCGGCCCTGACGATGCGCGGGAGGACCCCGCGTGGACCTCGCTAGGGGACACGAGGAGGTCCGTAGGGATCGGGAAGGGGGGAGAGGAGGGGAAGGGGGGATTGCGATTGTTGTCTGGCGCTGCTGTCAAGCCCCCCCCCCCCCCGACAGCAGCAGGTGCGAGCGTCCGAGGTGTGAGCGCTCACAGCTCCCAAGCCTCTCACACGTCGGGGGTCTCGCCTGTTTGTCTGCCTGTGCCCAGTGTTTCGTTCGCAGTATTTAACCAGAGATCCAAAGCTAGATAGGGACGGGGGGGAAAAAACCAACAACTTTAAACAAGATTTTTGAGCGGAACCCCAGTGCAATATCTGTAGGCCTAGCTGTCTTTGTTTTTGGGTAATGTAGATCCTTTCTTTTTTTCGCCCCCTTGCTCATGAATTATTCAGCATTCTGCCGTTTGTGTTTGCACTTGGCACTTCCCAATGGCACTACCGTATTTAATATCTAGTCTCTAGACTGGTAGACTGTCAAGTTCTCCTTAGAGACGAGAGGAATGAAAGCTGCATTCATTTGAACGTAAATAGAATTGCCAACTCTTTCTTAAACTGTGATCAGATCTCAGATGTTGTTTATTCATATTGCCTCAGCCAAAGCTCCCATCCAAATGCGATAGAAACAACAGTTTAAATCTTAAATGGGGCCGCGGCTTCCTGTAGCCCTGCCGCTTACAAGGTCAACTGGATTTGAATGCAAATACGCATTGGGATGGGATTTACTCTTCAGTACCTACCTGCGACGGCAAGATAAATACAGTGCGAATACAAACAGCACTAAAGCTCAAATCAAATCAAACTGACAGCAAGGGGAAATACATCACATTTGTTTTAGCAGGTCAGTTAGAGCAACGGATTGTTCGAAAGTAGAAGGCTGTCGAAAAGGCGGGCCCCCCCGGAAATCTACGCGGAGCTACCGTACGTAACAGTCCTTGATATTCCCGTGACAACTTTGATTCATCCATTCCAAAAAAATCGACCAAACGGAACGCCTGCTAGCGACATGATTTTGAGCGCTCGCTGGGTTCCGGATTCCACAACGTGGACGCCGCAGATATGCCCGTCGCACAGGCGTTACGATACGCGTCGGGCCAAGGACCACGCAGACGAGCGCCTAGATCCGACGGCGTCTCTGCTCGTGTCAGTATAGGACTGCCTTGCATCGTCATCTACTCTGCAGATTCCTCCCGGCCTTAGAGGTGTAATTAGCGCTATCAAAAACGACGCCAAAGGACTCTTAAGGCTTCCGTCTTAACGGCCACAGTGCCAACCCCCCGTCCAAACTCAAGACTGTCCCAGGGAGCGTCTGCTCGGCATCCCTCCACCGCAATCAAGCCTGTTGTAATCAATTAAGATTATGGGCAAAACGGGGGAACAGGTGCCAGTAAATGTTAATGAATTCGTCTGTATTCATTTGGGTGACACCAGTGGAATATTTAACAGGGGTTTAACCCAGCAGATGCCAGATGAGTCGCAAACAGAAGGCGTCGGAATGCGATCTAGCGAGGGTTTTTTTTTTCTGCGCGGGGGTCGTACCCTCGGTATAAAGGTTTCAAGAAGACACACGGCGACTGTTTCGTGGGTTCAGGACCAACGGGGACGTCGCCGAGAGCTAGCTATGCTAGCGCTGTACTTTATGGATACGCTAGGCGGAACGCTGGCAGACGTGGCCATGCAGACAGACACACAGATTCAGACAGACACGCAGACACAAACAGGCACACAGACAGAGGCAGACCGACACGCACTCACAGACAGACAGACGGACCGCCTCCACCCGTGCCCAACATCCAGCCCGGCACGTCGCGAGCGGAAATGGAACCTCGGTGATGGAGGAGGTGCGGATGAATCAGGCTGGACGCCACGCACTGGCAGCGGTGTCGCGTGCATTTTAATTGGTTGATTTGCATGTTAACAGGCTCCTCTCCCCTCTGCAGATGGCATGCCTAGCCCCCACGAGTCAGGCAGGCAGGCAGCTGGCACGTGGCGTGCCCGTTACTGAGCCCATGTGACAGCGGCTAAACGCGCGGCAGCATTCCTGCGCGCGGCGCCTCTTTACCGCCACCAGAGTCCGTCACCGTCCTCGCGCCGTACGAGCCTCTCAAAGGTTAATTAATCAGCGCCGGTGTGTCTGGGGGCTAGGGAAGACCAGCGACAAGATGATAGGAGGGGGAGACGTTGTTTTGACAACGACTGAAGATCCGATGTTGTTGTTGTTTTATCCTTTTCCTTTAGTGACCTTTTACACTGTGAAGAGAGCGGCGCCGCGGTGTGTTGATCTCCGATACAAATTAAAATGAAGGTTCTGCACCAGCAGGCCTGAGAGAAACCTTGTTAAATCAATTAATGTTCTCCGAAACCATGAAATGCCATCATTCTGCATGATTAAAGACATCCATGTAAATTGTGCCTCTCAAATATGATTGAAATTTTAATTCGTTCGTTTGTCCCTTTTTTGTGTGTTTGCATTCTTTCGGACCTGGTGCTGTAAAGTAATGTCAGTTACGTGGTCACACGCAGTATAGTGGTCTCAAAGCAGCGGTGTTACACAGCAGCGAGAGTTTCCTGTATAACAGCAGGCACATAAACAATGTACCTGCAAAATCTGTTTCTTTGCGGAGTTGGTAAAATGGGAAGTTAATTTTGACCACAACACCGAAGCGCATAGCATACTTAACTACCATTATGGAGCTTCCATAATCCCTAATTGGTTTTTGTCAAGTTCAGACCTGTTCGCAGAGATAATGAAACGTTGTTACCCTGTAATCTCTTTTCCAGTGTGTAATATAGTTTGGCGGGGTTTGATAATCTGGTTTGGGGATCCCAAATTAAACTGAACTTGCCTAACAGAATCAAGCCTCATGCTTGTCTCAGACAATTGCCATTGTGCATTTCCTCTCACAGGCCTTTCCACATTGTCGTATTAGAATAAAATCGCTATTGTTTTCCCGTTCCTATTCAAATGCTGTATAAATAATTGGCTCTGACAGATGATTTGAGTTGTGTGTGCGCGTGTGTGTGTGTGTGTGCGTGCGTGTGCGTGTGTGTGTGGCAGAGTATTAAGGTAAGCTGGCAACCTCCGCCACCCAACACCCAGAACGGCTTCATCACCGGCTACAAGATCCGTCTGCGGAAGACCGGTCGCCGTGGAGACCAGGAAGCCATCGAACCCAACAATTTCTGGTACCTGTTCACAGGTGAGGTGGCCCCTCCAACGCGTGGTTATCTCCCACCATCTCCATCCTGGTTGGCTCAATTTCGTTTCGCAGCTGGAAAAAACACCCAACCAACCCTGCAGCCCCCGTCCCCCGTCCCCCCGTCCCCCGTCCCCCCCGAATGCTAGAGAGGAAGAACCATGAATAATTCATTGTCCGTTTGACAACACAAGTGAACGTGTCATCAGAACCGAGGGGATGTTGCGATGATTACAGTTTCACATCCCGAGCGAGGAGACGTCGCCTTTTTGCTTTACTTACAATTGCATTAATTTTCGATGGAGCGCGCGGGCTCTCTAAACTGCGTTGTTTCTCCAGACCGTTTCTGCTCCGGGAAGAGGAAGACTGTTTTCGAGAACAATACCGTTTATTCTGCCAGGCAGGTTTCATTCTACAGACTGTGACTTTGGCCCTCAGGGCTTTCGGGAGAAAGGGTGGTCCTCCCAACCTAGATAGGTGTTCATTGCGGTGCCAGAAGGTATTATTTCAATTTCATTGCTGAATTTTGAAAGAATATGATATTCATTTTCATTATTTTTCAGTGATGACTATCTTGATCCCTCCCCCAGTCTTAGGGGGATTCATTTCACCCAGGCAGGCGTGTGTGTCGTACTAATCCCATCCGTACCTTTGGGAACGTCTAGGCTGGTTGTCGACAATAATAATGCCTTTGTCTTCAAATAGAGACTGGAAATATCTTCTGTTATGATGAAATCCCCAAACTCACCTGTTAATATGGAGTCGAATATAGAGTTTTATGTATCGTATACTGATATAGGAAAGATGTGGTGGACCGCAAATGCAAATACTTTGTACTGGTGGCACTTTGGCTGTTGGACAGATTCTAGCGAAAGGTTCATCAGGACAGTGTGTTTCAGTACAACACCATCCTAGCATCTCCAGCACTATTCTAGCATCCCAGACCCTAACATCTGTTGATATTTTGCTTGTCAAAAGCCTTTTGCGCTGTACACGGCCTCGTTTACACATTTTTTTTCCTGACCGCGTCCTTGTCGCCTCAGGCCTGGAGAAAGGAAGCCAGTACAGCTTCCAGGTGGCGGCCATGACGGCCAACGGCACGGGCACCGCCAGCGAGTGGTTCAACGCCGAGACGCCCGAGAACGACCTTGACGGTGAGAGAAAAACACACTCCGCTTGTCTGCCCCCTTTCCATTCTCCCTTCAAACACCCAGTCCTCCCCCCCCCCAAACACACACACACATTTCCCAAAGCCTCCCATTTCAACACGACCATCCGTCTCCACGCAGCCACTGAATGAGATGGTTAAATATTTATAGTGTGGAGAAACCAAAGGTATTTATATGCAGTTTTTACAGATTGGGTATCATACTAACAAATGCTCTGCATCCTCTCTCTAGTCTCACAGGGAAGGCAGTTTGATGCAGTGTGTGTGTGTGTATGTGTGCGTGTGCACGTGTGCCTGTGCGCTCTGGTGTTTATTAGAGAGCGCGAAACAGAGAGGACGAGAGATTGAAAATCAAGGCTCGGTGTGAACACTGTAAGCAGCAGCTGTTTGAGATGTTTCCCAGCTTGCTAGTTCAGGGCGAGTCTGGACCGGCTTGCTTGGCAGCCCTGGTAACTATGCGAGCACATAATGGCTGGTTGTAGCAACACTTTGTGCCAGTTTAAAAGCATTTCATTTGGTTTCGTATGAATTATACATGGCATGGCCGTGCATATTGAGATTTGGCAGGGAGGCAATTAGGAAGAAATGTTTCTAAAAGGTAGTACGTCACGCCAACCGTCAAGATAAGAAAGAAATCCATCCTGCACAAGCATTTCAGAGATGGCTCGGGACTCAATGCCATTCTAATGGATTAATCACTCAATAGACTTTTGTTAACCCTATCCCCAGAGGAGAAGGGAAAGGAGAAAGTTGCTTTCCTTCATTTAGAAGCCGTGACCCGTCACTCCTAATTAGAGATCCTCTCCGGAAGGCTGATTAAAGCATCCTTGGCCAGTACTGCCTAGTACTGCCCAGTACTGCCCAATAAGCTGAAGGCCTCTCTCTGGTTTTCTGGTGGTTTCAGAGAGTCAAGTTCCCAACCAGCCCAGTTCCCTCCACGTGCGACCCCTCCCTAGCAGCATCATCATGAGCTGGACCCCGCCCCTCAACCCCAACATCCTGGTACGGGGCTACATCATTGGCTACGGTGTGGGCAGCCCCTACGCTGAGACTGTCAGGGTGGACAGCAAGCAGCGCTACTACTCCATTGAAAACCTGGGTGAGTTGTCTCTCTCCCTCGATCTCTCTCCCGTGTCTCTCTATCACTCTCTCTATCACTCTCACTCTCTCTCTCTCTCACTGCCCTTGCAGTGAACCTGCATGGCAGCTGGAAGAAAAGACACTGACAGAAACTAGCTCCCACGGAGTCTATAAAGGTCAAGTTAGGAAGCTGCTTCTCACTTCAGCGCGTGGCGCTGGGGTGTTTTGAAGATCTGCGGCGGGTTTTTCGATGTCATGAATGAACATACGTTTACTAAAACATTTTACTTCCCTCCTATGCTGTACAACACACTGAGGTGTGATGTTTGGATGGCGTTCGGTGTAATTGTACTGACTGACAGACCGTACGACGGTCTGCGCCCTAGTAAAGGGCACAATATAATATCTAGAAGCTTCTAGAGGAGAAGCCAGAGCAGAACACAAGTACAATTTTTGTAATTAATGAACGAAAAGATCATGAACTACACTAACAAATGATATATCACGCTAGGTTCTTATTATTTTAGCATTGCTCATATCATTTTCTATTTACATGGTTAGCAACTCCAATAATTTATGTTACACACATACTGGTTCTTCAAAAAAAAAAAGGAGGAAAAAAAAGAAGAATGTACTGTGTTATGTTAATTCCATAGGATTTTTTTTATTTAAAGCATTTAATTATGATTCATTATTTAAGGGGTTGTAATAAGAAAACACTTGAAGTGGAAATTTAATTTGAAAAAAAAAAATCAACAATTTGCATGAGAAAGGAGACAATAACAAATCAGAGGACTTTAATATGCAACGGAGGTCCCCTCCTAAATTCTATAATGGATGCATAATAAGAAACGCATCTGTTGCTTCCAACACATATGTAAACACAATGCGTTATTCATGCTATCACTCCTGCCTTGTGTTTGTCATATCGCGGCAAAAGCCACGTATGCATCTGACTGGTTAAATGATTGGGCTTTCCGTCCACTATCCACGCAGCAAATCATCAGAACGGCTATCTAGCCAGGCGTAGTTTTCTCAGCAGGGTGCGCGAAACAGGAAAGTGACAGATACCGTCGAACGATACCACTTTTTTTTTTTCCCAGAGAACATTGCAGTCCTTATCTCCGAAACGTGCTCATTCTGAAGGATTTATCCTGTTTCTACACCCGCGCCGACAAACCGACTGTGTCCCCATCAATATTTAAAATGGAATCCGACGCCGGTTGCCATGGTTGCCGTATCGAAGGCCTTCTAGTTAAGGAGAACCTTAAATCAAGAGGGTTCCATCCGTTGTTCCGTGAGGGAATTTGATTTAGACCGACAGAAACCTCCGGATGGTCCCGTCCATCAATACACCAATCAATGTAGCTTAGTGTTTTAGGAAGTTCCCTCTCTCTCTCTCTCTCTCTCTCTCCCTCTCTCTCTCTTTCTAAGTCCCTCTCCCTCCCCCCTTCCCTGCTCTCTGTCCCTCTCCCTCCCCCTCTCCCTCTCTGTCCCTCTCCCTCCCCCCCCTGCTCTCTCTCCATCTCTCTCTTCTGTACCTCCCTCCCTTCTCTCTCCCTCCCCTCTCTCTCTGTCCCTCTCCCCCCCCTCTCTCGCTCTGTCCCGTCTCTCTCTCTGTCCCTCTCCCCCCACCTCTTTCTCTCTCTTAGGCTGAGCATCGCGCTGGGATGCTATCTTGACTATTGACCTAGGGCCTCATGTAAGTGTATCGATGAGCCAAGTAGGATTCCTCCAGTGTCGCTTCATATGTAAAACATCTAATTGAGGGTTATATATGTCTTTGTAAGACCAGGCTGCCTATGACCCATGCCATGCTGATACACACGCTCCCAGTGGCCGTCGCTTATCGGTCCTTCGTTTAGGCTAGTCCAAACATGCTGAATCTCACGTCCTCCACAAGGCAGTTGAAAACTTTGCCGTGACGACATTCAGCTCTGGGAGGAAAGGAGAGAGCGCTGCACACCAAGGCGGGAGGAACAGAAGGGTGCCATTTTAAGAGGCTGCTGCAAATGTTAACCCGTCTGTTCTCCGCGCGCACACAAAAAGTCCTGTAGTGCCACTAAAGTGGAGCTGTAAGAGGCTTCCTGTGCGGCTTGGCGACCATGCTGAGAGGCTGCAAGCGGTCACCTGCAGCCCAGCCCAGCACTCACTTTCTGTCAGCCATTGAGGAAAACGTATCTTTGAGTTAGCAACATTCTCCTCAGCAGTTGGAAGGTTTGTCCTCCGCGGTCAAATGTTTTCCTGTCGCATCCCCCTGCAAAGGACCCTGCTGCTGTGGTTGTTGGTGTCTGTCTTCGAAGGGGGTTTCAGTCTTTGAAACCTTGAATGTGGATGTTGTTCCCACAGAGCCCAGCTCCCACTACGTCATCTCCCTGAAGGCCTTCAACAACGCGGGAGAAGGGGTGCCGCTCTACGAGAGCGCCGTCACAAGATCCATCACAGGTACGCCCCCTGCGCCCCCCCCCCCACCCTCCACCCCCCTACATCCCAGTCTCGTGGAAAGTCTCCGACACCCCCCACCACCACCACCACCACCACCCCCTGCATGTTAGAGAGCGTGAGCCGTCAAGGTGGGAGTCTGTTTGCGAAGCGCAGCCAGTGGGGACTGATCTCGAAGCAGATCCGAACCGAACGATCGGGAGCTCGCGATCGCTGATCACCGAATAGGCGGGCGTGAGAAAACTACAGAGACGACACGTACAAGTGCTAACAACGTAGCATGACATGTCAGCAGGGAGGAAATAGAGAAAAAACAGAGAGACCTGGTGGGAGAGATAGAATAAGAGTGAGAGGGAGCAAAAGAGAGGAGACAGACAGACAGAAACAGAGGGAGAGAGAGAAGAGAGAGTGAAAAAAGAGACAGAGTTACAGAGGGAGACAGAGACTCAGAGAGAGAGATGAGACAGACAGACAGACAGACTGACAGACAGATGAGAGAGACAGACAGACACAGAGAGATGAGAGAGAGAGAGAGAGAGAGAGAGAGAGAGAGAGAGAGAGAGAGACAGACAGACAGACAGACAGAGAGATGAGAGAGACAGACAGACAGACAGACACAGAGAGATGAGAGAGACAGACAGACAGACAGACACAGAGATGAGAGAGACAGACAGACACAGAGAGATGAGAGAGACAGACAGACAGACAGACA
Organism: Plecoglossus altivelis; assembly: GCA_036571765.1. Lineage (NCBI taxonomy): Eukaryota > Metazoa > Chordata > Actinopteri > Osmeriformes > Plecoglossidae > Plecoglossus > Plecoglossus altivelis. The sequence continues at coordinate 2,912,688 of BROE01000015.1, forward strand.
GACACAGAGAGATGAGAGAGACAGACAGACAGACAGACAGACAGACAGACAGACAGACAGAGAGATGAGAGAGACAGACAGACACAGAGAGATGAGAGAGACAGACAGACAGACACAGAAAGAGAGAGAGGAGAGTTAAAGGAAGAAAGAAAGAGCGAGAGACAAACCAGCACAGCTTTTGTGTCCTTCTCCCTAGTAATATCACAGCATCTCACTGGCAGCTGCCACTGTGCTGCGTACGCTCTTGATGTCACTCACACAGAAAGCCGGCTTTAATAGGTTGGTTTGTTCTTTGGAAATACATGGCCGTGCACTCGCATGCCTTCACTATGGGATTTCCTCAAAGACGGTTTCCCTTGACACACCGAAACATTCGTTTCTTGAGGTACCCCACGGTGTTGGTCGCTCGCTGGCACAACGCCCCCCCGTTCCCACCACGCCGTTCCCACCCCGCCTACTTCACTTGATAGACCCTTTAGCCCCAGAAATGACACAGCGCACACCTCCGGGATTCATTGACGAACAGGAACGGGCCGTGTCCACGCTGGGCTTACAGAGCAGTTGAAGCGTTGGGTGTCAGGGCAGCACAGTATACGACCATCCTTCCAAGGTCACAAGCGGTAACGCCAAACCCCCTGGAGGGCTTAACTACAACACTCTGACCCCCCCCCCCCCCCCCCCCCCCCTCCCCTCCCCAATCTCCCAGGAAATGGGGCTTGATGGAGAGCCAGCACCTGCAATGCCGAGACATATTCATCATTTAACGCCGGCCCCCCCATCTTTACGACCGGCATTAAAACGGCCTGGTAAAGGCATGCCAATAAACACTGCAGAGGAAATATATTCTCATCCCTGCTCTGACTATTTAATCTTTTTGCTGCATTGCTGTGAAGAGAGAGAGAGGCGTGGGGATGGGGTAGGGGGTGGGGAGGGGGGAGGGGATGAATAGGACCTATCAAAAGCCGCGTCCCACCAACAGCCCCTAATTCAACTCCGAAAATGTAGATAGCAAAGTATTCACGTTGCTGTCAGCCAATAAGATGTATTGTTGAGTTCTTCAGCGCTGTCTTGGCTCTCGATCTGCATTCCAAAGGAAGGAGACTGAGTTTCATCAATGTGGTGATATCAGGGCTATTATTGTTATGAAAGACCCACATTCGTAGCATGCATCCAGTCCATGTATTCACTTGTCATGGGGGGGGGGTTAACCCTAACACGATCTGTCTGACACGGTAAAAAGGTAATATTTTCCTGGCTATGGATGCCTTACATAAATGTCCTGACTGGCCGTTCTCTGAATGTAAAATCATGAGTTACCATGTAGGATTTACAGTCGCGAAATGTTTTCGTAAACATTTGTAAAAAGACGATTTGCGACGACGTGCACGTCAGTTATGAAGTGATTTTTTGCCTGTGGCCACTAACAACCTGTTTTCTCTCTTCCTAGGTGTGGATGTTGTAGAAAGCGGTTGTCTATGCTATCTGTTAGCCACCTTGTTAGAATCACCACCTGCTGTGTCTAGAGTAATTACTACTGTCCTCTTACTGCTTATATTTCCTTTTTCTTTCTCTCTGTCACTTTTATCCATCAATTATCCATTTTCCCCTCTCCTCACTACGACTCTTCACTGTCATTTTTCTCGCTTGCATGGTTCCCTTACGGCTGACTCGTCTTACGCTTGGGAAATGTGCACGGATTTGGGATTTTTTTCGTTACTTTCTTATTCATCGTTTGTGGGGAATGCGTGTGCGTGTGCGTGCGTGCGGGGCATGTCTGTCCGCTTCTGCATCCAGATCCCATCGACCCATCTGACGACGATTTGTTCCATTTGTTTGATAAATATCCCACTCCCATGCCAGATACCTCCACCCCCATGATCCCCCCAGTAGGTGTCCAAGCCGTGGCTCTCACCCCAGACTCCGTGAGAGTGAGCTGGGCCGACAACTCCATGTCCAAGAACCAGAAGTCGACGGAGGTGCGCTACTACTCCGTCAAGTGGAAAACCAGCTACTCCACCAGCGGGAAGTTCAAGGTAAGACGTTCGCGTGGCGTCGGCTTGTTTCGTTTTTTCCTCTTTTAGCGTTGCGCTTGTGTTGTTCCGTTTGCTGACCTACATTCCTTGATGATTCTCCTGTCACAGCTCCGATTGTGACAGCGAGAACAGCTGTGTCCTCGGGCGCTGAGTCACGCAAATAATGCACTCCCTCATTAAAAGCATTCCTCTTTTCTTTTTTTCTAGGCCTTGGCTTTGTCCTCGCTCTCCATGGCCGAGCGCCCTTTTCTAACATGATGCTGTTTGACGCTACCTGTTGTCTTTGCTTTCTTTTCCCCCTGACTCAGTCAGCAGACACCACCGCTCTCAGCCACACCGTCACAGGCCTGAAGCCCAACACCATGTACGAGTTCGCCGTCATGGTAACCAAGGGGCGCAAGTCCAGCACGTGGAGCATGACGGCTCACGCCACCACGTACGAAGCAGGTGAGCGCTCGGCCGATCGCGGCCCGCCCTCGTGGTTCCCGTGTTCCGTCCCTCGCTTCATCGCCTCAGCGAATGTGTTTGCTCGCGTCCCGCTTTCCTAATTACAGCCATGAAATCTTGTCGAGCGCCTTTCGGATCGCTGCATTATTCATTCGGCGGTCTGCGTCCGAATACATTGACATTCAAACGGAGGGACTCTGTAATCCGCCTAACTGTTTGGGCTCCTTTGACGAGGGGAATTGTTTGGAGAGTTGCTGGTTTCCTGCACAGTCCTTCCACGCGACCTCCGACCCTTGTTTCCTAATTACAACAACATGCTAATGGCCAGATCGGCTCAGGGGATCATAGTCAACGGAGTAATCATCTCTGTCGCCAGCCTTCATTATGAAGAATGTGCTCGTAGTTAGATAAACACTCCCCCCTGAACTCCCAACCCCCCCTCCCTCTACACACACACACACACACACACACACACACACGCACACAGGTAATCATTCACAATTAGCCAGCCCACCATAGTTGCCTTTTTATTTACAAATGTATTTTGATTTGTTTGACTGCTAATTGCTCTTATTTTTTTGCCCACAAACCCGTAGGAAAACGCGAAACGTATTTGTAGAACAAATGAACAAAGACTAGGTTTGATACGAGAACAAAGGTCTCGTGGTTTCATGAAAAGATCTTTATATCCTGGTGTACAACTAACAAGGTTGTAAATTGTTCAATTCCTCTTCACTTTTATATATTTTAGTATAGAAGCGTTCACAGTACATAAAGAATTCATTAAACAAGATGATTCCGGAATATATTTGAGGGAGTATTCGAGACATAAATTCGAAGGGTTCTTGTCATAACTGAAACTCCACTGGGCAGTGACTGATTAAACTGTAACTTTAGCCCTGAGCAAGTTGGATTTATGTGACCTTTGGATATTTCTCCACCCCCCCCCCCC
>BROE01000015.1:2916531-2942379 GCA_036571765.1 Plecoglossus altivelis
TTTTTCTCCACCCCCCCCCCCCACCTCACTTCACCTCACTTGACTGACAGCACCCAGCTCCGCTCCCAAAGACCTGACGGTGATCAGTCGAGAGGGGCGACCACGGACCGTCCTCATCAGCTGGCAGCCCCCCATGGAGGCCAACGGGCGCATCACAGGTAAACGAGTCTACTCCTCAAATCATGCGCCGGGGCGTGTTCGCGTCATCGTGAGGCGGACAGCCCTCCCCCCCCCCCCCCCGTTCTGAAAACGTCGGCGCCCTAAAGCGTTCATTGCCCTGCCCCCATCCCTCCCCCCCCCCCCCACCTCAACTCACACCATTCCTTTCCCCACCCACGTATAACAAGCTCCTGTGTGGTCTCAGGGCTTGCCTGTTTCCCCCTTCCCCATCTCCCCCCTCTCCCATACGTACCTGTTTCTTGGCTCCCCCCCGCTCCCCCCTCTCGGCTCCTGAATGACCCAGGTAGTAAATCTGTCCAGGCTAACGACCGCGTTGACTCCTGCAGCGGTCCTGCGGGTGTGTGCTAGCACTCCCCGTGGAGCCCTGCGCCTGGATACTGTTACCATCAACACAGTCAACCGTGTGGGAACACAGTCTATTGGCCCTCTGGGAGACCCTGGTCGAAACCCAGACCCTCTGTAAAGGCTGTATCTGCTAGAGGGACCAAACCTGAAGTCAAGGGCAACTGTATCATTCTAGTCGAATCCTTCCTTTGTAGTCAGTGTATTTTGTTCGGTTCGTATACTCCAGGAAGATAGACTGTTGTTTTATTTTATTTATGGTTGAATGTTTTATGCATGAGTCTACATTCTTCCTCGTTTTGAAGAGGTACTGCAAGGAGGCTGGGTACAAATAGGGATGTTTTCATCAACTTTCTTTCCAAAAGCTTTTACGTCGTAAAATCAGAGGGAGTCAATAGAAATTTGTACGGTTGAATCATTGCGCTGTACATTGTTCCGACACCAGGACATCATTAATCAGTACTTAATGAATGTTTACTACAACCAGAATTTCCACTCTTCCTTCCATATCCTGATCGGTGACTCTTACAGTATGTAGTGATAGGCAGGAAGAAAAAAAAACTGAACTCAGGAAGTCATTTCCACCGCAAGATCGAAACCCACCATTGCGAACGTTCCACTCTTACCCCCAGGCTACATCCTGTATTTCACTCTGGACAAGAACATGCCCATAGATGACTGGGTGATGGAGGCCATAACCGGAGACCGGCTCACCAACCAAGTAATGGACCTCAACCTAGACACCGTCTATTACTTCCGCCTTCAGGCCAAGAATGCCAAGGGCGTGGGCCCCCTTTCTGACCCCATCCAGTTCAGGACCTCCAAAGGTAGGTGGAAATATCCAGTCCCCCCCCCCCCACACACAGACACACCTCCTTCCCAGTCTTCACAGTTCCAAACAGACTATTGTTATTCACACCCTGACTAGATTCCAAGGTTCTACACTATTTGTAAACGCTTCCACGACGTGCACTGCATTCTCACGGCGTTCCGGCAAGTTCTGCCCGTGCTGAAGCATCACCGTGGCAGCCCGCTGTGATTCATGGCGAGGGGGGTCGGTGGTTTATGTTCCCGAAGCCTGATGTGCCATTTGTCTTCATGACAGTGGGTCAGTGGAAGCGGGACCCGATGCTAAACACAGTCTCAGCCTAGCTAATCCTGCAGGAGCGCACTCATTAACACTGCTAGTTAGCATCTGCCGGACTGAACTTCTCAAGGTCCTCTGGGTCTTGTTAAGCACCTCTAGTCCTGAGGAAATTCCTGCCGACCGATTTTGGATTTATGTCCGATTGTTTCGTTTTTTCTCGTGGTACATTAAGATTCCATTATATCGACGTACACTACCTGGATATCAACGTCGAATGGCTTCAAAGGTTATAGAGGATTGGAAAAGCAGAGGTGAAATAGCGAGAAAACTATTAAGTAAAATGACAAATTTCATTTAAGCAACGAGTTAATGAGTTGATCATTTCAGTTTGGGGGTGTTTATAATTCCGACCTTTATCCTTTTTCAAAATATATTTAAAATGGCAAATACAATTTGCCAGCACGGCTTCGGGGCAGAACATGAAAATGGCAAAAGTTTTTCTCCCAGCAAAGCTCAGCTTCAGCAGAGAAGAGTAGAACCATTAATCACCAAAGACAGGCCGGAATCACTCAAGTATTCAGCCTGAATATAAAGTCCAGGGATAGTTAATGATTGAAGACGGGGAGGTATGCATACTTAGCCGTTCCTTAGGCCGGGCTACTGTTTGTGATCTTCCCATCTGTGACCAATTGAAGCCACTCCTCCTCCCCTCACCGCTGAAATCCATTCCGATTGGACGACTCCTCTCTAAAATCCTCTCTTCCCCCTTTTGTCCCCTTCCTCTAGTGGAACATCCGGACAAGATGGCCAACGACCAAGGTAAGTGGGCACAGTTTGTTACCCTGTCACATCGAGGAGATGCTCCATGCTGCACTGAGTCCATCAGATACTTTCTGTCTCATCAGCGGGGAAACATGTTGCCTGTTGTACTGATTCATTCCCTCAATTGCTCTGCCTCTGGGGGACCAGCAGAAGGACTGAGGAGAAGAGGCAGGTGCATCCTCATTTCAGTCCCTCAAACATCATTCCTGGCAAGCAGGGAAAGAAAGAGTATCTTAAGGGAGAGGGGAATGAAGGCCAATTATAGCCGTTTTATGAAAAGCCTTAGCTACCGTGAATTTTTTTTTCTCCCTTTTTTTGGACACATTTTCTGCTTTCTCTCCACCTCAAACATGTCACAATTATTACCTGAAAGGGGCGTGTGCCACAATCTTCATCCTCCATTTCTTCTTCTTCTCTTTTTTCTTCCGGATATGAACGGTTCCCCTCTGCTGATTTGCAGTCAAAGAGTTGGAAATAGGTTCCTAAATCAACCCTTTGAATGTTGAGCTATCGTGTGGGTGTGGGACGAGGAGTGTGGGGAGGGTACCTTTTGGCATTCAACTAAACCGATCCAATGGAAAGCCAGACGCGTGACACTGACCAAACAGCGCCCGCAGTCCATATCCCTCGGCCTGGTCCCTGTCGGCTAACGCCCGCGCTACATGGCAAGCACTCGCTTCTGAGTCTCCGCCAGACCATTAGGAGCGCGAACCCAGCAGAGACCCATCCGACAACACAGTGGCTCTTATTGCACATTCTCTGCAACACACAACGTGAGGCACTCCGAAGGTCCTGGCTCGAAGCAACATATGAGCGAGATGGGGCTCGTCACGGCTGGTCACTGGATCAGGCGGTGACAAGGGCGCGTGGGGGCAGGCGGCGCGGGGGGGCGGCGGGCGGGGCGGCGGGCGCGGCCGGCGGGGGTGAAAGCGAGGGGGGGGGGCGAGCCACCTCGGATCATGCCCAAACTTAAAACCAGGACTCTACAGCAAAGGTTGACACGACGAAAAGTTCATCCTCGTAGAAGTTTGACTGGCTGGCAACCACGACAGTGGCGCCGCCCTTCTGTCTCGTTCCCCGGCGACGTGCTTCGACCCCCGCAGACAACCGATAGGCCCGGATCAAGGCGCGGTGACACTGACAGCGGAGAAGAACAGGTGGAAATCACTCCTCTTGTGTCTTTCCACCCCACCCCTTTGACCAGAGGCAGCCCACCCGTGTCAAGGTTTCTGAAAGTCCACCACCAGGAGAGTGGCAAGTAAACAAAAAAAAAAGAGCCGGGGGAAAATATGAGCACCCGTTCCGAGAGCAGTCCGGCATGCGTGTGGACCGCTAGGGACCTGGACGGGTTCCCTGCAGTCAGTAGAAGGCCCCCACACTCCCCCCCCCCCCCCACGCCACACCTCAACACGATCCCCCACCCACCCCCTCCCCGGCGATCCTGGACCTCCACTCCATCCCATCACAATCAAACCTCAAACGGCGCCAGGGAGCGCCTGCCGTAAAAGCCAGCCGCCAGAATGTGGACCGGGCCCAGAGACGTTCCCTCCGCCTCATCCGCCGGCCCCGCAGCCACCATCCCCCCACCCCACCCCCCTCCCCCGGGTCTGGACCTCTCACATCCCATAAATCAACTCAAACGGCGCCAGGGGAGGCTGCTGTGAAATGCCAGGCCGCAGATTGATGGGTTGACGGGCAGAGACCGTTCCCTCCCTCATGCCGGCCCCCGCAGCCTGCCTGCCTGCCTGCCTGCCTGGCCCTCTTGGCCCTGGTGGTCGCAGCTGGCTACAGCAACAGGACTTCTAAGACAAACACGCACCAGCGCCATTTACTCTTTGGCTCCAGCCAACACTCAAGCTGAGATGCACATTCAGATGAAACGCTTGCAGATCAAAAGCACAGAGTGGGCTCTACCCAATATCTGAGGGAGGGGATGGGGTTAACAGGGTTGGAGGAGGTGTTTTGGGGAAACAACAGGAAGGAGAGGGGAGGGGGCGGGGTGGAGGAGCTCTGACGGAGGCACAGCCCTGAGACGGATGGGGCGCGAGGCCCTGGCAGCTCACTTGATAGGGATTGATAGGTCCTCCCCTTTGCTCGCTCTGCTCTACCTTGGCTTCAAACGAAATGGGCTCTCCTCTCCCCCTCTGGTCACCCTAATGGGGTCCATTTGTCATGGCTCTCCCCCTCGCAACCCGGAACCGACGTTCCCCCTGGTGGAAGGGAGATGTCGGAGCCTTGTGGATTCCTGCAGGCTATGCGGGAAGACCGCAGTTCGTACTTTGACCCCCCCCCTAGGGACCTGCCCTGTCCTGATATTAGACCGACACCCAGGGGACGGATAACATTTATCTGTGTATATATCCACGAGACAGGGTTTACACTTTGAGAAGCTGACACCTAGCTGCAAGTGGTCGCTCCACTGCGACATTAAGGCTGTCAAACTCCACGACAGGTTGGGTTTGCTGAAACACAAAAGAGTTTATTCATTCCCCTACATATTCGATACTTAGACATTTACATTGTTCGTCGCCTTTGTCGGGTTTGGAAACCTTGCAGCGATTTCAAAAAACGGTTTTGTTCACTTTGTAAAACCCTGACCTGGTTTGAAAATACAATCTGTTCGGTATTCATTTCCCTGCCTACACAAAACCAACCTGTACACCATACGGTGACCTCCAGCACACGCTGTGAACATACACGCACACGCATTCATAGCGTAAGGTCTGAAGGGAGCTTCAGAACCTTCGAGCGTGTTCCGGAGAGATCTCTCGCCAGCTTGTTGGGATGTACAGCTCGCCCTGTTGTTCTCCCTCCTGATTCCACACCACGGGCACTGAGCTCAGTGCGATCAATTCTTTCTCCGAGGCAATAATTGCCTATTGAGATGTCTGCGGGGAGCCCTGTGCAGGTGTCTGTGTGGCTGTTCGACTGTGCGTCTGTCTTGTCTGTTTACATGTCTGTTCCCCTTTTTGGGGGTGGGTTTTCAGGGCAACAGCAAGCTTAAAATTGTCCACTAGACAATGATTGTTTCAAATTGCCAGGACTAGGAACAGCTTGATCTGGTTCATTCTTACGAAAAGTAGCTTGCGTGCTATTGCATAGTCAAAGCGCATCCGTACGAAAGTATTTCAAAGGATGGCGTTGCAGTGTCCTCATCGAGGGAAAAGCCGCCCTGCTTTTGTAACAAGCAACTTGAAAATCATCCACTCGATGTGTTTGTTATTACATGTTCTTCCCGACAAGGCCAAAAGTCAATTCTAATATCTCCCTACTCTGGCTTTCTGTCTTTCTCGCTCTCCTCCCCCCCCCCCATCCCCAGGTCGCCATGGAGATGGAGTATACTGGCCCTCTGACAATAACCTGATTGATAGGAGCAGTCTGAACGGTAAGCACTACGACCGGCCAATTGGCGTTCTCCTTAACACCACCAAATGACCTCCAACCGTTCCTGTGATAAGCCATGCTGAGTCCCATCCTCGCCCCCCCCCACCCCCCACCCCTTTCTCAATCTACTCAGGCATGTGGACAGAGTTCACACAAGGTAACCCGCGGTCGTATCTGTCGGGTGTAAATTGCCCATCAATTTCCGGGTTCTTCTCATAATGTGTGGACATCTTCGATTGTAGCGGTTTGGCAAAATGCTCGGGAGGAAGTAGCGGGCCGAGAGGTCCAGCCGCGTGCCGAAGCGCAGCTTCCTGTCATGCGCTGCCATGCGCTCTGAGCGCGGGGCTTTGATCGGCTGAACCACCGTCCCGGCCTGGGGAGAGATTCGCAGCACGGAAGACGAGGAAGTCTGAAAGACGTGCGCTCGCAAGCGGAGCTCTTCTTTCCTTCGTAACGGTGTTCATTTACATCCCCCCCCCCGCCGTGACAGCTAGGAGACAGACGTCGCCGCGTGCCATTTTGCCATGTGTACATTTCAGCCCCTGTTAAATCACGCCTGAACGGCTCCCTACACGCCTCCTTCGAATGCGTCCGGCGGTGTTGTTGATACTGGCGCTTTCCACAGCAGCCTGTTACCGTTTAATGAGTCAGTAATATACTGCAACCGCTAGCAGGCCTAGGAAGACCACTTGATTTCACGGTGGGGAGCACTCGCCACCCCTCCCTTCCCCGCCCCCCAACACCACTCCCCCTCCCCCCGACACCACTCCCCCTCCTACCGTGAGCGAAAAGCTTCCCTCCGCCTCGTGGCTCTGCTGAAGCCCTCTGTAGGGAAATCTCCGGTTAATTACTGCAAGGCTGATAATCGCAGGCTGCTCGCCGACGCTGGAGACGACGGGAGGGGGAGGGGGAGGGGGGGAGACACACACACGGAGGAGGAGGAGGAATGATGAACGCGCGCAGGGGGGCGGAGGAGAGACACAGAGAGACGGGCGGAGGTGCCGAGGAAGGACTCCGGATGATCCAGACACCCGTTTTTGGCAGTCGGTACGCGGGGGGCGAGGGGGGGGGGGGGGGGGGGTGACCCGCGGGCGCGTCCGCTTGGCTGCCTCCTGGCCGTGGACGCACCTGAGAGAGCTGGCACCACCTTGGCCTCTCTCAAGCACAGTATCTAGACAGGCTGCTCGCTGATCCGTCCAGCTTAACCCAAATGCCTGCTGGGATACATTAGTTAGAGGGCTGTGCGTCGTCTGTGAAGATAGCATATGGTTCCATCCCTCAGCCTGTCCCCGTCAACAGAGTGGGATGCAGAGATCAGTGGCCAACCACAGACCTGGTGAGGGGGGGCAGAACAACCTGCCAGCAGGGGGGCCCAGAGAGAGACAGTGTGGGGGGGGAGGGGCTGGAAAAGTGTCAGAATATATCAAATGGATGCCAACACTCCTTCTGTCCACACCTTCTTGACCGTCTATACGCACGAAACACGGAAAGAGCCAACCATTCTAAACGGAGCAACACATTCAGCTTACAGTCAGACAATTCGCATCAGCGTCCGTCTTGATCCCGGCTAAATATGAATGGATGCCGAATTATGGGCACCTGTCCCGCAAACCATCATCATCATCATCACAGCTTATTCCTCCTGGAAATGGTTGGTGCCATTGCTGCTCTCTGCCCAAGAACCAAAATAACAGCGGCTTAACTCCTCGTGTGGTATTGGAAAGACCCATCAGTGCCTTGGCAGCGAATCGTATTTCACTATGGTCTGGAACTGCGATTGTCACAACAAGGTTGTCGCTATTGTTTTCGCTGCTTCCGCATTAGCTGGCGCTCTGTATCACGTTCAGTAGGAACGAAGAGGAGGTGTGAAGGAGGGGTGTTGGGGGGAGGGGGGTTCGGCGGTTCTCCCCTGGGCTCTCAGGAGGCACTGTTGGTAAAGACTAGGTAATGGAGTCGAGCGGGAGCCAAAGGTGTCAGTATATCTGTCATTTCACCACCGCCGCCACGGCGAAAGTGAGAGGACCGTTTGAATAGATGGCACCCTCCATCATTCATTAGGGTGACCTTGGAGTAGACGGCTGAGAGGCCGGGAGGAAATCCATCCTTCACACTTAAACCCCTCCCCACCCGCACCCCGTCTTCCCGTAAATATGAACCGCCAGAAAGAGACAGGCAACATACTCACCGCAACACCGGCGAGAGCCAGGCCTTTGAGGCCATGTTGCGTGCGATCCTCTCGAAAGCCGGCAAACCCGCTCCCTTTAGGACCCAGGAGAGTGGGTCGGGCTACCTCGAAAAGTTCATATCTACCCGAGGCGGGAAGAAATGGAAGCAAGCAGGGATGGAGAGCGATGGGCCCGCCCCAAAGTGTGGCGGCGTGCTGCCTTCGCTACCCCACTGTCTCTCTCAGCCTATTTCATCCTCTCAATTAGCGGTGGAGCACTTGGTATTTTCCTCAGGCTTTTCTCTGGCACACTGTAGGCTCTGCTATAAATCAACTCATTACTTTGGATAGCGCCTGTCTCTTCCTGACGATGGTAACCGCTCCGTGGTCTGAATAGCTCCGCGCTCTTCGGTCGGCTTCGGAGAATGGGGGGAGTGGGAATTTCAGAGCTTGTGGAAAGTACTAGAATCAACACCTGGTGCCGAGTGATTGGCAGAACTGTCTCTTGAATGTTTTAATGGCTCTCATTTGCTCTGAGTGGAGATAACTCGCGCTGAAGAACACTAGCGATACAATGAAGAAAGAAAGAAAGGCGTTTCAAAGGCATCAATCTGTACTACAAAGGTGTATAAATTGATTTAGCCGACCTCATGGATCTTGTATTCCCCAAACAAAGGGGGATGCCTGCTGCATTTTCAGAGGAGAGACTAAGTGCTTTGTTAGATTAAGGTGAGCGTCAGTGAGTGACAGGAATAAAATACCCTCGCTAGGAAGGTTCAGGGTTTTCATTCGCAGCTGCGGCTCCAGTCAGCGACTCTACTGGTGCGACTTCCTGCATCACCATACAGCCTTCCAGCCTGGTCGCACACAAGCATCCACACACTATATTACTGTCTATTTTCTCTCGAGTTAGCTTTTTTTTTTTTTTTTGCGTTAGTCCTGAGTGACTGGAAACGGTTTTGGCTTGGAGAACCGCGTAGTTGTAAACCATTACACTTATCCTTGATCACGCGGCGCTTTGGGGACCATTAACGACTCCCCGAGTTTGAAGCAAACTCTTTCATGGCTAGGCGAGAATGGATTGAACTCGGACGCGGACGAGAAAGAGGGCCCCGGCCTCTCTGGTGTGTTGTTACAGTAGATGGACATCCGGCCCACTTCAACAGTGATTCACTTACCATTCCTCCGAGGACAGCTGTACTTCCTGGATCCGGAGCTCATTAAAAGTGGAACGTACACATATCAGATACGAAAGGCCTTTGATTCTTCGACTTTGGCCGCTTTTCAACAGGCAAACGCGGCGTCATTTATTTTCTTTCGCTCGCTGTCCCAACTGCTTGCGAAATTGTCTCGCTCTTTCCTGAGGACGTTAACCCGACTAACCTGTTTGTTTTCCTGTTTGTTTTTCCAGACCCACCCATTGGCCAGATGAGGCCACCTCACGGCAGTGTCACTCCCCAGAAGAACAGCAACCTGCTGGTGATCATCGTGGTGTCCGTGGGAGCGGTTACCGTGGTAGTAGTTGTCATCGTGGCGCTGATCTGCACGCGGCGCTCCTCGGCTCAACAGAGGAAGTGAGTTCTAATCTACTCCTCTCAACCTCCCCACGTTGTGCTGACAGAAAAAGCAACAGGTTCTTAGTCTACCCTCCTCGAGTGGTGTGTGTGTGTGTGTATCAGTGTGTGTGTGTGTGTGTGTCAGTGTGTGTGTCAGTGTGTGTGTGTGTGTGTGTATCAGTGTGTGTGTGTGTGTGTATCAGTGTGTGTGTGTGTGTGTCAGTGTGTGTGTGTGTATCAGTGTGTGTGCGTATCAGTGTGTGTGTCAGTGTGTGCGTGTCAGTGTGCCTGGGGCTTTCACATTCTCCATAGCAACGCAGAGACCACCGAGGGTTAGAGACGTCCCCGTCCTGTCAGAGCTGCCGTTAGAACTCGCGGACTTTCTGGTTTCCCCCCTTAAGGAAGCTCATGTTCTCAGCTAAAGGATTTAGCAGATTAGCAACGTGTTCTCACAATGCTCCACTCCAGGACTGCCTGCTCTGCGCACGTGTCGGAGTCTGACGCAGATTCCGTTTGATATTCACGAGCAGCCGTTCGCATCTCCGTCGGTTCAGGCGAGGTTCTCTCGTCCCCGCTGCCTGTTGGTCGTCTCACGTGGGGGACCCTGCGATAACACAGGCCCCATTGTTCGCTTGCAAAGTGGTTCGCCCGCCGGTGCCTGGAACTCTTTGTATGGTCATTGTGTGCGAGAACATCCCCGATCCACTTTTACGTGTGCGTGCCTACGCGTTTGTACTTGTGTACCTGTGAGAGTGAGCGTGCAGACGTTTCTTTATGTTAGCCTCTGACCATCCAAACAGGCGTGCGAATGGGGTTCGGAGACATTTTTTTCTGCCTTCCCCCTAGAGCGCACCGCAGAAGGTGACGCTCTCGCCCCAGCAGGGGGTGATGGAGCCTGGGTATATAAGTGTGTGATTGGGGGGGGGGGGTGACTGAGCCAGGTCGCTGCGTGCGTTTACCCACCTTGCCTGGAGTCCAGTGGCTCCGGGAGCCCTGACCACTTCTGACATCATTACAACAGGGGAAAGAATGTGGGAGGGGGGAGTGGGGGGGGGGGTGCCTGACTCACACTTTTCACTCTGGCCTGCACCAGGAGCAAAAGCGAGCAGCTCTCCACTCCGGTCAACGCAACTCAGAGGCACGTCGCCATGCTCGCACGAGCCCGTCCAACCCCCCCGCCCGCTAATAACACGACGACGTGGCAAAGTCCTCTCGCTTCACCGACACTCGATTATGTTCGGCTTTATGATTAAGCGAGTGTAATTAAGGCGCCGCGGATGCGCGTCTTGAAGGAGATTTGCCTCCGCGAGGGAGGCAGAGGGCAGGGCAGGTTGTGGGGGGAGGGGAGAGAGGGGGGGGGTCCGCACACTTGGTCTGATTTGTGTTCGTACCAAGGTAGGGAAGCCAGAGAGCTTAACCTCAGACATCTGCCAAGAGAAAAAAGACCTCTGTGTGTGCGTGTGCATGTGTGCATGTATATGTGCGTGCATGTATGTGTGTGTATGTGTGCATGTATATGTGTGTGCGTGCATGTATGTGTGTGTCCGTCTGCATGTGTGCATGTATATGTGTGTGCGTGTGCATGTGTGTGTGTGCGCGTGTGTGTGGATGGACCTGTTTCCATTACTGCTTGTGTGGGTGCCATAAGTCCTCACCTAAATCTTACTGTGTGTGTGTGTCTTAGTGTTTGTGTCTGTTTGAAAATTAGGAATGCGTAGAGACCAAGCACCACCGGGAACGTCGTCCCTTGTAGCGTCACTGTAGGATAGTGTATCTCAGCGAAGCTGTCCGTACCGAAAGACATCATCAAGCTAATCTGACTCCTCCGTCCCCCAAACTCTTGCGGTGCTCGTTGCAACTACTCTCGACTCACCCCGCCTCTCCTCACCTCCCTCCCTTCTCTTTACTTCCTCCTCCCTCCCTCCCTCCCCCTCTTCCTAGGAAGCGAGCGTCCCACGGCGCAGGCAAGCGTAAGGGGAGCCAGAAGGACCTGCGGCCCCCGGACCTGTGGATCCACCACGAGGAGATGGAGCTCAAGAACATAGAGAAGCCCTCCAGCACGGCTCCATCTGTGCGCGACTCCCCCATGCAGAGCTGCCAGGAGATCACTCAAGTCAGTCACAGCCAATCCGAGAGCCAGATGGGCAGTAAAAGCAGCCATTCAGGTAAGCACTTAGCTGGTGGTAGACAGCTGGTAGAGCCGTCATCGGTGGTGATGATGATCCTGTGCTTGGAACGCGTTCCATCGTCACCTCAGGCTCGGATGAGGGCATCATCAGAAATTATGTGGTAGCAAATGACTTTTGACCTTTAGAAAAGGTCTGAACACAGAGCTTCGACGAACACTAGAATAGTTCTTCCTTGATGTTATATGTGCTAGTTAGAAATAATAATAATTTCACATCGAAATAGAAAGAGCTTGATCTGCTTCTTGATTTCTAGTCCAGACTTAGCAGCTGTGCTTTCACCGCCAAACAGGAATGCTGGCTCCGACTCTCTGTGCGACCTGTACGCAGATGCAGAAATGGCCTCTGCGGGCGGCGGTGAAAGCCTCCCCCCGCCGGCCTTTTCCGGCGCGCTGCTCTTAACGCTTCTTTCATCCCTGACAGCTGATGGTGACGAGGCCTCAAGCAGCATATCGACCCTGGAGCGCTCCCTGGCCGCCCGGAGAGCCACGCGCACCAAGATGATGATCCCCATGGAGTCGCAACCTAGCAACACATGTGAGTGACGCCCCCCCTGTCAGGTGACCTCACGGCGCTCAGACCAGCAGAGGTCAGCCCAGCACTCCGAGACAGGAGAGGAGGGGATTTGTGCAGGAGGCAGCCTAGAGACAGGGGGTGGGGGGTGAGGGGGGAGGAGTGACAGGTGACGGATGGGGGTGGAGAGGGAGAGGGGGGAGTGGGGGGGTGCAGGTTTAGAGGCAGGCGCCTTTGAACCGATCGGTCTCGGCGTAGGCCCCCGTTAGCGATCACACGGATGACGCGTTGTCAACCGTCGCCCGTGCCAACCCGAGGGGACTGACGGCGGCGGTTCCAGGACTTCAAGCGCCGACCGAGTCCTGGCGTGCACGTCACAGTTACCAGTCACGTCTGCCGCAGACATACTGCGGCTCTCTGTCCCATCACTCACAGACGGATGAGTCGAACCTGGGACCTAAGTAGAGAAGACATCCAGCTCGCTAAAACACAGGGATTGTTTTTCCACCAAGGCGCCGATTTGCTTTGAAGCTCGCGTAGAGACCAACACGGAAACGTGCGCTCACAGGCAGCGAGCAAAAGTATCGGTTGAGCTGAGAGGTTTGATCAAAGACTTCGATATTAGGCTGCCTGAGGATTTCCTACAAGTCAATCCCCCCCCCCCACCCCCACACACACACACACATACGCTAATACTGGTTTTATTACCGCCACACTTTCATTGCCCTTTCACAGAACTCTCTTACATCCTTGTTTCTGGAGCAGGTAGTCTGCGTTTCACCCCATCACCCCGACCTCACCACTTCTTAATACTCCCTTCTCTCTATTCCCTTCATCCCTCGCTAGCCCCTGCATCCAAGTAGCATATTGGGTCATTACCAGCCTCTTTCCCTCGCTCTTTCGATCCGTCTCTCTGTTTTTTCTCTCTCTGTCTCGCTCTCTCCCTCCGTCTCGCTCGCTCTCTATATCCGTGGTTCCTCTCTCCGGTACCCCGCATAAAAGAACTCTCACATCTCAGGCCCTCCCCAGGGTGGCAGACCTGAAAGAGAGCGAGAGACGCAGAGACCGAGGTGGAGAGAGAGAGAGACGGCGACGGAGAGAGAGAGCAACTGAGCGTGCTCACAAGCTCAGGGTCCCCATTAGCACGACACATCCCCCTCAGTCACCTTCTTACCCTTCACTTCACCCCCTTCCCCACCCACACCCACACCCCCACATCCTTGTTTCCCCAGACCTAGGGATCCTTAGACCTGCATACAGTACCAGTTGTCTAATGATGTGGGTGACTGATGTGTTTTGGGGGAGGGGGTTGTGTTCTGCGCCGCGCGCCCAGAGCAATCACGACCTCTGCTCCTCTCGCGCTCCTCTATCACACACCCTGTCACACAACCTGTCTATCAAACACCCTCTCTGCCGCTGCGGCGGCACTATCTATTGCGCACACCCTGTGGCACCCCGGGCTAGGCTGTTGCACTCAGTATAGGCAGCAGGCACCTTTAGCTCGCAACCACGACTGATGAAGAGGAATAGACTTCAACTGGGTTTTACCCTCCCTGGGGTTTAAATGCGCACGCACAGGGGTTGGGACCGAAACAATATTTTTGACATCGAGCCCGTCGCTCTCGCTCTGGATCCTCGCCTCGTGTTATAATCAGCCACTAATTAGGGGCCACGCGCGGTTCGTTAGCTTTAGCGTCGGGGCGTACCCCTAGACGTCCCTGGCCAAGCGCGCAAAGACACGCGCGGGCATGCCCACGTTCGCATGGCCGCTAACACGTTGGCGCTATAATCACAATCTAATAACAATTACGCATCGGTTAACACACACCTAAATTGCAATTAGAGAATTGACGCGCAACAATGATGGCCATTAATATCGCTAATGCAGCTAAGTGGAATCCCTGCCCTAGTCTCATCCACCTTCTGCAGGTGAGGACCACGCCTGTCTTTAATCTGATCATCCGTTTAGAATATGCCCTCGCCTTGTGTCGTGGCTGCAAAATGGAAGCCCCTTTTTCTCTGACGGGAAAGTGGCGCGAGGCTCAAGGCTTTAGCTTGTCAAAACCAGTCCCATCAACGCACGGTGGACTGAGGTGATTTTGAAAGCATCCCCCTTTCGGAATCCTTTCTGCGTTCCAGCTCAGCTCCATCCTTGGCGTCCGGCTGCCTCGTCCAAATTCAAGTCATTTCGCTAGACGGAGCAAAAAAAAAAATCCTGCAACGAGGAGTCGCTTTAATCAATTTCTGCATGTTCCGTCGCATGATTGGATATCAAGCCGGCAGTTCAAGCGGCGTTCGGCATGCCAAGATGAGATCCATAGATTTTTTTTTTTCTTCCCCTCGTGTTGATATCTAGGCGAGGTCACGGGGGTCAGAGACAGAGGCTCTCGTCCTTATGAGCGCGATCGATATCAGATGATCGATAACCATCGATCACCTTTCCAACGTCGGAAAGTTGAATTTGCCGTCAAACGCCGTGACCTCCCCCGGCTCTTAAGTGGGTTCAATCCCGGCGTGCGGAAACGATCGGACTTCTTCTTTGTCCGTTGAATATCAAATACGGAGGAGGACAAACGATGTGTGTAGCACTACGGATCGTCGTACTGTCGTTCTGTTCGCGCGGCATTGGATAGGCCAGGCCCGTTTGCGCTGGGCTGCTGTTGAGATGGGGTTGGCGATGTCATTTCAGAGAGCTGGTATTTGGGCTGAGGATAAAGAGGTAACCGCGGTGTGAACCGCTGTGGAAGTCACATTGACAGAGTGAGTCGGTACACAACACAAGTGCTTCTGAGGCTTCAAGGTATAAACTGACCTCATCGACTCCTCCATGATGGATGGAAGACACACACACACACACACACCACAGCCACGTACACACACACACGCCACAGCAGCGTACATGTACACACACACACACACGCTCTCTTGAGGCAATTCCTTCTCTGCTGGTCCGAGGTGGTTTTGGAGATAGGGATCTCTCTGTGTGTGTGGAGGACCTGGGGCATTTTAACAGCCAAACTCCCCCCACCCCCTCAAAAGCCCCCTAGGTTTCGGTCTCAAGGTCAAGGCATAGGTTTTTTCCCTCCGATTTTTTAGTTTATTTTTATCTTGCTGCCTGTCTGTGTCTCTGTCTGTCTGTCTGTCTCCGACTAACTGAAGGTTTGAAACCAAACACCCCAGCTGGTTTATCTCATTGCGCTGTTTGAGAGATCCCCTGTGAGCTATCCATTTTCATTTGTCACGGGTAGACCGTTAAGTCTCTTAAAAGTAGGAAGATTATCATTGAACAACACAGCAACTACTGCTGCAGTTAATCAAATTACAAACAACAACAACGGCAAAAAACACACGTTTTCAAGCGGCGAGAGTAAATACCATGTAATCCGTTTGATTTCCTTTGTGTTAGGGGGGAGTTGGGTTTCCGGATTCGCCACGCTGGCTTGTTCACTCATTATGTTTTGCCCGCCATCTATCCTGCAGCGGTGGTCAGCGCCATCCCTGTTCCAACGCTGGAGAGCAGCCAGTACCCGGGGATCCTCCCCTCGCCCACCTGCGGGTACACGCACAACAAGTTCACCCTGCGGCCCATGCCCTTCCCCAGCCTGACAGTAGAGCGCAGCTACGCAGCAGGTAGCCTTCAGAGGACTACCCCCCCTCTCTCTCTCTCCCCCTCTCTCCCCCTCTCCCCCCTCTCTCTCTCTCTCTCTCTCCCCATCGCTCTCTCTCTCTCCCCATCACTCTCTGTCTGTCTCCACCTCGCACGTTTCTTTTTTGAACGTTCAGTCAAACGTCTCTCTCCCTCCCTCTCGCTCTCTCGCTACCTCCCTCTCTCACTCCCCTCCCTCTCTCACTCCCCTCCCTCTCTCTCCCTCCCTCCCCTCCCTCTCTCCTTCCCTCCCTCCCTCCTGCTCTCTCGCTCTCTCTCTCCTCCTTGTTTTTGTGCTTCCTTTCTTTTGTCATTACTTGTGTTCCTCGGTTCTTTGGATCGTCTTTTTTCCGTTCATTTATCCGTTCTTTTTGTTCTGTCTTTCGGACTTTCGCTCATTTGTTTCTCTGGGCGCCGGCTCTCAGGATCCCGGTCTCAAACCGAGTGTGCCGTCCCCTCCCTTCTCCCCTACCTTGCTTTCAGGTCCTCTCCCACGTGATCTCTTCACCCACATCGTTACTAAGACTCTACATGTCTCTCTCTCTCTCTTTCTCTCTCTCCCTCATCATCAGCCCGTGCTAGTCTCTGGTCGTCTGAGGTTCCACTCTCACTCTCTCTCCAAACCGTTTCTCCTTATTAGCACTCTGCCTTCTCACCCTGCCACGCTCACTCTCATTTTGTTAAGACAACACCCCCCCCCCCCCCAAAAAAAAAGCTGTGTCGGCTAAATGACATTGAGGCCCTGTTGCAAGGCCGAGTAATTGCCTAATTCCCCGTCAACCTATATGTGTAATTCAAGAAGAGAGGGAGAATCTTCGGCCGAAGCCGAGATGGAATTAGGTTACCCTTAGCCATCAGAGAAGGGAGGGAGGAAGGAAGGAAGGAGGAAGGGTGGGGGGGGGACTGTTGGCTGAAAGGAGGCAACAGCAAGCAGGCCACCAATATTTGGATTGTTTGTAGACAACTGCAAAAGTAGTTCCCCTAAAGTACCTTTCTGTTTTCCAGAAGACAAATGAACAAGAAAAAGAGACAGCAATACTCATATTATAATGGTTTCATGCCAACATGAGCATTAGTATAATTGCAAACAGAAAGAAATGGAGTAAAGCCTTTCTGCGGTAGGGCACGCTATTTAGTGAAACATATTTTGTTACATCTCCTCCAGTTTTCTCTTTGTTTATGGAAATGCCTAGCTATGTTGCTGTATGCTCTGCACATGGTGTGCAACCACACATGTAGGAAGCATAGAAATACACGCTCAGAGGGGGGAAAACAAATAGGTTTGTGTGGGAGTGGCCCTGAACATACTGTCTAGTGTAACAACATGTTCCCCTCCATCGCATCCTCTCTGAACTCTCCCTCATTCCTCTCTTTTTGTTCCCTCTCTCCCTCTGATCTCCTCCTCACCCCCTCCCTCTCTCTGATCTCTCTCCGGTCTCTCTTGCCTTTTCCCTTTCCTCTTTCATTGCGGCTCTTTGTACTGCACGCAGACACAGCCGTTTGTGTGTCCAAAAAAACAAACAAACAAGACGGGGGGGGGGGGGGGGACCTCCCTGATCGTTCCCTCACAAACCTCTCTGTGTTTTGCGCGTCCAGCGCTGAGCTGCGAAGGAGCTACTCCAGCGGCCCAGCAGCAACAGCCGACCCTGATCACCAGCGCCAGCAGCGGCGGCGTGGGCGTGGCCCAGCCCGGGGAACACGCCGGCCCGGAAGAGGCCCCCAGCAGCCGCACCATCCCCACCGCCTGCGTCCGGCCCACGCACCCGCTCCGCAGCTTCGCCAACCCCCTCCTGCCCCCGCCCATGGGGACCATGGACCCCAAGGTCTACACCTCCATGATGCCCCAGTCAAGTGAGTAGTGGGGGGGGGGAGGCTGGCGATGGAGGTGGAGGGGGGAGGTCGGAGTGGGAAGTGGTGGGAGCTTGCAGCATTGTGAAAGTAAATATATTGTAGTTGTGCAGCTGGCAATATGAATGTGGATTATGAACATGTAGTAGTGCTTACTGAAACAGATTGTTTCAATATTTGATGACACGGTTGGGGGAAACGGTATCAGACAGATAGTCCTCTCCCCCGCAACCAAAGAGGTATTGCATTGAGGCAATTCTGTTGTATCGAGTGACAATGTAAAATAGCAGTGATGCTTGCGTACTACAGTCTGCCAGTCCTTGGTTATTTCTTTTCAAACGTGAGGCCTCTACAGAACATTACCTGGAGGCAGGAGAAACCGGTGTGATCCAGTTCTGAGTCCACCTCTCTTGCTCTAGCCTGACAGCCTGCAGCTGGGAGAGTGGAGTACTCTCGTGATCATCATCACTGAACTGTGTGTGCGTGCGCGTGTGTGTGTGTGTGTGCGCTTGCCCGAGTGCTCATGCGTGTAGGTGGGAGGCTGTGTGGATGTGTTCTCCATTATGAACTTTGTATGCTCAGGTGGCTGGGATTACCATCGATTTTGTGTGTGTGTTTTTTTTCCTCCCCTCCCTCCCATCCTCCAACCACCTCCAACACTGGGGGGCAGGCTGGGACTCACACACACACACACACACACACCTCTTTGGTGAAGTGATGCCTTTACTCTCCCCCCCCTCCCACACACCTGAGCTGCTCACAGCCAGTAAGAGACACCTGTCTCCAACACCCTCCACCTCTCCTCTTTATTTCAGCCACTGCTGTCAGGGAGACTCTCAGAGATACAGGTGCTGCAGCTAGCCTGTAGCATCATTTAATTGGTTTCCTTTTAAGCCTTTATGGGCTGCAAGGCCAGTCTGTCGGCCAATAAATGCATTTCCTCCCCCCACTGTTGTTGTTCAAGCAGTGATGGATGTTGGGTGAATAGGAACGTCCTGTGACCTCATATCCTGGAACGAGGACTAGATCAGATGGCTGGGGAAGCCCACATTGTTTGACGGAGGGTAAACAGGCGTCCGTACGACAAGCAGGCGCGAAACAGTCTCGCGCCGGAAGGCTACTCGGACCTCAGCATGCGAGGTTGGACAATGTAGGGAAAATCCCCTGAACGGCGACAATGTGCATTCCTGACACTGCACTTCTCCGAAAAACGGCATTTCTTAGAATGGAGAGAAAGCGGGTATTTGCCTAAGTTGCGAAACGCCGCGGCGCCGAGTATATACTGATTGCGCAGATTTCACCTGGCTAAGACCGTCCTCCGACTGACTGCAAACAAAAAGTACCTCTCACTCTCAAAGTCAAACTCCCCCCCCCCCCCCCCCCCCTACAGCCTCCAGATAGCTGAGGAGAGCGTTTCCAATCGTTTTACAGTATATTTACTTCACACTCGATTCATTTGAGCCGGTAGAAATCGATGAATATCCTCCTTTTGAGGGAATCTCGACCGTTTCCAGTTGACCTCGGGGGGTGGGGGGGGGTGGGGGGGTGTAGAAGCACAGCTCCGGCCAGGAGGCGCATCAGCCTTCCATTTTGCGAGCGTCCACGGAATGTTTACCTTCCGGAGGGCGCCAATTTTCGTCTCCCTACCGAGCCGGAGGGGTAGAGGCGTCGCGGCGAGAGAGCTGGAGTGAAATCAGAGCACCTGTCAGACTCAACCTTCGGCACTGGAGAGAAGGTTGGTGAGGAAGGACGTCGATTGATTGTGCAGTAGGGTTTGAAAGCGGAGACGCTCAGACACTTTGAGATACTCAAAACGATTGTCGGTGAGCCTTGTGGATTGATGGGAGGTCAGGAAGGAATGGCAGGTTACAGAGCTGTATGCAGCAACACTATAGTGTAGTGAGCTCTTGTTTATAGAGTGAGCTGAGGCCAAAAGTAGCTCCATTTGACCCAACCTGATATCTAGCTGCTAACTGCCAGCTAATGCAGCTGCTCCAATATGCTGCACTGATGTGTAAAGAAGTCATACAATATATCCCAGCTTTGTTTTTTCTAAACCAAAATGGAACCCCATGTATAGGAAGCTTCCTTCTCTGTGACCACTTCTAATAATAATCATCGCAAGACACTTAGAACTCCGCCCACTTTTAACTGCACCCATTGTCACCTTCGCCCGGTAATTGTGATTGGATGGAAGTGGTCCTTTTTCTACACCATTCCTGCCCTAGAAATGATGGTCCTCACCTCTCTTTTGGAACTTCTCCAATCAAGGCGCTTCATCCAGGATTATCCAGAGGGGTTTCCATGCGGTGAGGCCCTGCTCTTGTAGGATTGTCTGAGGGTAGGATGAGTGGCATTGCAGGCCTGACTGAAAGTGACAGTGGAATTTGTCAATTTGTCCAAATCGATAACTCAACTTTGCCGTGTGGAAAGTTTGAGTAGGGGTAGATATGGGAGAGCCAGGGGGGCATCCCTGTGGCTCTCTGGGGCGATGGCATAGCACACATGCCCCAGGGAGTATGGGGCTTCACTCCAGCATGTCATCCCCTCTCTCCCTGCCCATTACGCCCCTCTCTAACGGTCACTATCAAGCAGCATGAAGCGGAAAGTGCCAGAAATCTCTTTGGAAAAAGGAAGCGGTCGAGGCCATGGTGTTTAAGTCACAGGACCGTACTGAATTGATCAGCCGGCCATTCAAAGTCGCTTTTTCCTTCATTTCTAATCAGCGATTTCCTACAAAGATTAATTCTGTCCTGAATTCAAATTTACATTAGTCTTAGAGGGATACCGTGCAATCAATTTACATTTTCTTCCGCTGAGGGAACTTTTTTTTCTTTTTTTTTTTAAACGTCTGCTGAATATAAATGAACGGGATTTTAGTTAGATCCAGGCTTAATCAAGAACTTTCCTCTCGTAAACATGGCAAAGTCAAGTATAAGAATATGGGGCTGCAGTCTGCCAGTGCTTCTGGTGGGGATAGCAACATACCCTGCAGGGACGACCGTGGCAGGCTTGAAGCCATGGCTGCTCACTTCACACTCATTGTTCCTCCACCTGCTCGCAGACCAACCACAGCAGCGCGCAGACGTTTCAAACTGATCTGCTGTGATCCCTGTCCAGCTGGCCTCTGTTGTTACTTACCCCCCCCCCCCTCTTTTCCCTGCAGTAGGGAAATGACAATAGCAGTGATTGGAGTGGAGTTGTGCGGGGGGGGGGCCTCCCCGAATGAGATGCAGGCAGGCATAGGCCGGCCTGGGTGAGTGATTTGGCACTTTTCAGATCCGAAGCAGCATCTCATTAAGCGTAATCATCTGTGGATAGGCTTGGTCACTCTAAATGCTTCAGCGTCTATGGAGAGGGAGGCAAAAAAACCCCCCCCCGTGGGCGCCAAGAGTGCAATTAGCCTAGCTGAAAGCTCGCCGAAACAGAGAAGACGAGGAAGAGGTTTGGATGTCGCCAACGTGGTTATGCATGGGCACGGATATTCATTCCCACACCCGAGAACCACCCCGGGCGTGCGTGTCCTCCACGTTTCATCACACTTTTGATTTGAGTTAGAGTAACATTTTTCCATCTGTTGACGTGTCTATGTTTTACCTGCCTAAATCTTTGTTTACCGCACTGTTTGGGAGGTGAAGTCGTTCAGGAAGCAAATTAAGATGGAGAAGGAGATAGGATGAGCAACTGCGTAGACCTACCTTGTTCTCGCCCGCCACAGCTGTCCATCAAGCGCCATGCCCTTCTCAGTCCCTCCCCTTTTCTTCCCTTCTTTCTCACCTACCTGCCCAATCGCCTTCACTGAAATTGAGCCTCGAAGCACCAAGCGTGGAAAGGAGAGATCCTTTCCGCGTGCCGTCAGTACGTCCAAGACGGTTCTCCTGTTGCCAAACTCCAGGCATGGGGTTCCAATGGACTCAGACGTGTTCTTCTGTTCCCAGGTGCCAGTCTCCCCAAGCCCCAGGTGAAGACAGCCTCTCTCGGCCAGGCTGGCAAGGCCCGCTCACCTTTACTACCGGTTTCCGTGCCGACCGCCCCAGAGTTGGCAGAGGAGGGCCAAAAGGTACCAGAGGACGCTGCCAACGTGAGTCACGTGCCGCCACAGCTTCCCAACACGTCCAGAACCGACCGCACACTAATCGAACATGCTTGGATTCAGTATTCAGTCATTGTAACTGAGGGGAAGGGGGGGGGGGTGGAGAAAAAATGTGATTGTGTTACTATCTTCTCTTTGTGCTGCTACAGTTTTAGTAAATGGAAGCAGCATTGGCTGGGTTTAACACCTCCCACCTCCATAAAGTTACTACAGAAGTTATCCTTACCTTTTTTTCCAGCCATTATAAAAAGAAAGTTCCTTTCTGTAGGGACAGAGACAGATTGTTCATAATTGCACTTTCTTTCATCTTACGCAGCAAAGAAAATCCTAAAATGTGTTATAATGAATTTCCAATTGCAGACAGGTCGACAGTGGACCTTTCAGCACCTGCATGTCTAATTGCGACTTTGAATTCCCTAACTTCTACACGTGTTACATTTGCAGTACGTTCGGCTAACTACGGCCCTAATTATCGCGGCTGTCGTCCTTGACGACGTCAGGAATCAAGTCGCAGAGCAGTCGAAACTTACAATGAGACCGGCTGGCGGACAGCTCGCCAGGCGCCAGCGTACGCTGCCATTTCGTACAACTCTGGCCCTCAAAACACGTTGGTGTTAAACCTGGTCTTTTTCCCCTGGTCTGGCCATCCCTTCCCCATCTCGTATTCCTCGCAGAAAAGATCCGACTTCTTTAACCATGATTTGAACCGCAGAGAGACGTGTCCGGCTCTTCGGAGTCAGGAGCGCATCGAACGCCAACGAGAGATGGCTTCCCTGAACGCCGTCGAGGAGATCGGCGAAGCCCGTCGCAGACACAAAAACCCCCCCGCGTTAAAACGCGAACGCCTCGATAGCGATAAGGTTTTACGAGACGTTAGGCGAGGGGTTTCCAGGGTTGGAAAGCGAAAGCTAAGCGCGAGCGGCAACGCTGCGTGGGAGCTGCAGGGGGTAATGAGAGAGGGGCGCTGGAGAAGACGGAGGGATGAGAGGAGAGAAAAGGTCAACAGTCTGCTATCCATCTCACATATCTTTGTAATTGATCTGGCCTTTTCTCATCAGCCCAGATAGTCAGAAGGAGTCTCTCCAAATAAATAGGCTGGCATCGATCAAGTGCTTTTTATATGCTCATCTTTCCTCCCTGCACACTTCCATCTAGCCTCGCTGGGTTTTATTTTTATTTTTTTACCCTCTTTCAGAACTGATCGAAGCTGATCTGAAAGAGAACATGCGCAGAAATATGACCCTTTTCAGCGGCGCTCCCAGACCCTAAGTGTCATGGTAATTGCGTATTAAGGGAGAACGGCAGCCAGATTAAAAGCTTCTTCTTAAGGATCCGGAACACGCAGGCGGAAAGCGGGCCCGAGGATGTCTGTGCCGTGACTTGTGCTAGTCCGTACGTTCTGTCAGGGTGATCCTGGAGTGGCTGGACTGCTTTTGGCCCCTGCCATGGAAGGCGTACTCTCTGTTTGAAACCTCATAAAGCACATCAGAGCAAAACCCTTGCATGACTCCCCACTTTGATGTCGAAGCGTTTAATTGAAACGGCTCCTTATTGGTCCTGACCCATTAGTATTTACTGCTGCGGCAGGATTGGCTGACGGAACGCCACCGTTCCCGAGGCAGCGCTGACTAATCTTTCAAACGCCGTGCATCCCCCAAGTACGGGACCTGTGCATTCCAACAAGCGCACAAACACGACAGCCAAGCGATGAAGCAACGCTATTGGATTGTCCCACAGTGTGCGTTTGAACCGAGGGAGGAGAGAGAGAGAAGTTGTTTGCTAAGTGGTCTAATGTAGACTATGGCAGATGGTCAGGGAGCAATAACCTGCATGCCAACACAATAACATGGACGTTGGATTGACACTGTTTACATGGAAATGGCAAATGGTTTCATTGACCCACTCACAGAGCAACTGTCGGATATGAATGGATGCACTTAAGCCTGAAGGTTATATCACCAGTTTTACCAAGAACTGGAAACAATGGATTATAGAGTCAATAGAAATATGTTGCAGGCAGATGGCATAGGAACTAAAAAGAGTTAATGAAAGTGGTGTACCTCAATTTGTTGAGGACTACACATTGTTGAGTCGTTAAGCTAATGTAAGCACCGACCAAGCCGTTAAATCTTTGACATTGAGGTTTATGACACAAACATGTAACTTTGCCACTCCCCCCCCCCCCCATTTGATTCTAAGAGAGGGGGGGGCATTCTGTTTTTTCTCTCCTTCAGGTCTACGAGCAGGACGACTTGAGCGAACAAATGGCTAGCCTGGAAGGACTGATGAAACAGCTCAACGCCATCACCGGCTCTGCGTTTTAACAGCCGGCTGGCCTCAACAGACCCACCCACCGCCACAGCACGGCTCCCTCAGGGGGGGCTGGCATGGAGAGGGAGAGGGTGGGGGGGGGACCTTCGCGGAGCCTTCCCACCCTTTGCCCCAACACCCCTGAACACATGCCACCTGACCTCTCACCTGAAAAAAGGAGATACGAGACAACCACAAAATATTTTCATATTCCCCCACGCATCGACTTCCCTTTAAGCCGTCCCCTTTTTCGATGTCTGTTGAGACGGCCGCCGTTCCTTCCTTTTTTTTCTCGTTTCGTTTACTTCCTGTTGTTTTTGATGACTGAGGGGTTTTGAGGACGCTTGCGTGTGTGAGTGTGACAACTGGACCTACTGTGTGGACCGTTGCCCCTGCCACCAAAGGTTCCCTGGACCCAAGTTGCCTGGTGACGGGATGTAGCCAAACCTCTTTTTTTTTTCGTTCCCACGTATCGATTCTTCGACGACCACAGCCTCCGTCGCTAACTGGTCCCCTCGTAAGCCGGGATCAATGGTTGGGCCCAACTGCGACTGTTCCTCCATGTTATGGCCCACTCTTGTTGCTGCTCAGCCAAACCGCCTCCCTGACTGTGCGCTAGCCTTGCTCCCGCCAGAGGACACGACGCGTTGGCGTTGCCAAACGGACCTTGCGAAAAGCGAAAAAACCACAAACGAATACACCCGCATATAACTGACCTTCTGTTGCCGTGAAAGTGTGGGCCTCAGTCATACTGTGAATCACCTGGCGAACGTCTGGTGATGGAGGAGCGGGAACGCTCCTGAAGGAAGGTATCGCTTCGCTCCTCTGGACAATCGGTAGTCCACCCCCCCCCCCCCCATCCCCTCGCCCCCCCGTCGAGACCGTTTAATACAGTGTGGTCACTACCACTGCGTCAATCCTGCGCATTGAAGTCCAAGTTATTTATCTTTATATTTTGAATCGGTAAGTGACGATGCGAAGGAGGATGTGACTCGCAGTCATTTCACACACACAAAAAAAAAAACATGTACCTCAGTTTTGTTAAGGCAACGTAATGGAAGCAGTCAAAGGTTGTTTTACTCTCCTGTGCAGGGGTCAATTTTTATATTCACAACAAACAAAAAAAATCGATGCATATTCCATATAGTCTATTTTTACATCAGTCTTGACGGTTTGTTTTTTTTTGTTTTTTTGGAGGGAGGAAATTGTAGTCTTGTTTCACTCATGTTGCCATGTCTGCTATGCATCACTACAGACCCAGCACATAACCTCAAGCCTTTCTGACAAAGCAAGACACGCATACAACATGTACAAAACGATCGATCTTCCATACGATGCATCGATATCCTGCTATTTGACTCTTTAACCCTGGATATTCAATATTAGCTGTTCTCCTGTTTTTCCTTTGAAGTTAGCCTGTCGGAAGAGAGTGCTTTAGAATTCAGAAGAGACTGGGGGTAAACCAGAACAGAGGGGGGACAACGTTGGGAATTTATTCAATCGTTTCCGATATTGGCATTCAGAGGCACGCTCCGAGATAGCGCCGGGAAGCTGATGACAAACGTTGAATACAATGTTTTTGTTTGTGAACGCCCACACGTGCCCTCAACCCTGCCCACACGTGCCCTCAACCCTGCCCACACGTGCCCTCAACCCTGCCCACACGTGCCCTCAACCCTGCCCACACGTGCCCTCAACCCTGCCCACACGTGC
The DNA here is from genome assembly GCA_036571765.1 of Plecoglossus altivelis. Taxonomy (NCBI): domain Eukaryota; kingdom Metazoa; phylum Chordata; class Actinopteri; order Osmeriformes; family Plecoglossidae; genus Plecoglossus; species Plecoglossus altivelis. Next base: position 2,942,376 of record BROE01000015.1, read on the forward strand.
CCTC
>BROE01000015.1:2942848-2982389 GCA_036571765.1 Plecoglossus altivelis
GAAGAGATCGCTGCCCACAATTTCCTCGTTCGTGCCCATCACCCTGCACAGCGTGCCCCTCAAACGCCTGCCCACGACGTGCCCTCAACTGCACCACACGTGCCCTTCAAACCCTGCCCACCACGTTCGCCCTCCGTGTCAGAGCAGTCATCGGCCCTCCACCACCCCCCGCCCCTCCCCTCAGTCGCATGTTAACACAGACCATTCGGATTCCTCTTCCTTTCGGCATCTTCGGGGTGCTTGTTCGTTTTTGGTTCCTGTGGATAGAAACGAGACGTTTATGTGCCTATGTTTGTTTTTTCCCCCCCCAGTTGTGCATCTTTTTATTTTAATCTCGCTTTGGTCACTTTATTTGAGATTTGTGCGAAACGTAAAACGTGCTTTTGTTTCTTTTTTGCCTCACCCTAGATGCAGGGTACAGCCGAGCGCTCATGTTCTGTGTAGAGGGGCAGATGTTGCTCTATATTTTCTGGTATGCTGTACGTGTATTTTTACCTGGGGAAAGAATCTCTACAGCAAAACATGATGCACTGCTGTTTTTTTATTGTACAGTTCCATCGAGCAATTGAAGTATAAATTGCTTGTTAACACTGACTGGTTGCGGGGGAGGAGGGGTGGGGGGGGGGGGGGGGGGGGGATCCCTATTGGGTACTTTTTAGGAAAACAAATTAATATATTATTTACTATCCTCCTCTGAAGATTATTTATGATGTCGACGGGATCGTTTCGAAAATCGAGTTAAGGTTAGAGGGAGAAGAAAAAAAGATCCTACTTGTGGGCCCTGTCTCTAAGAGTGTTCTGAGCGTTTCATTTCTACGTTTAATGCACTCCTTTAGGGCTCTTGTCAACAGCGGGGCCCATCTCTGCAGATACTGTAGGTCAGACATGCGATACTTGGCAACGTTTCACATGAGGGATTCATGTTAACTACCAAGTAACTTACATAGCATCCTAAGTGTCAGTGTCAGAGCTGAGGGAGGTGAATAAGATACGGTTGAAGATTTCAGCTGCCAGACCAAGATCAAGGTTTACATTTGACTGTAATACCTTGTACCACAAACAACACATAATGACACCTCATTACACAGCAGTTCTTTTGTAACTACAATGTTACTACAGGTAACCGCCACGATCGTTACATGGTGGTTAATAGAAAGGTAATGTTAAGGGTTGACACTTATTTCGTCACCATTTCCCAATACGAGACGTTGTGAAACTACCCAAACCTTCTTACAAGCAAACAGGATTTACTGTCTTGAATCGTCTCTGTTAAGGACGGTTGGACAGAAAACGAATGAACGCACGGCTTCTCTGTATGCCTGCTTTGAGAAGGCCCTTACCAACTTCTCCACGATACTCATCTCCCTTCAACCAGAACTAAATAGTGCATTTGTTGCAAGCCTGTGCACACCCTGTTCACGGTGCATAGATCTGGCTGGAAGGTTCACAAAGCTGAAACAGCAGGAGGGGCAGGGGGGTGGGGGGGGGGTGCCTCGTGACGGACCATCTAGAAGAGGCAACCCCCCCTTCCCTGGCTGGTTTAGCTTTACTCTATATGAAGCACATGTCTAGTTTGTCCAAAAAAAAACTCATTTGAAAGCCACTTGGATTGAGTTCTGGGCGGTGCGTGTCGTTCAGCATTATGGCTCCGTGGTAGCGGTGAGAAAAGGAGAGGGGCTCCTGTAGGTTAGTGGAGCGTTCAACTCGCGCGGTGACTCAAGGTGACTTTGAGGCTGCCAAATGTGCTGATGTGACAGTGTTGGAGATAATGGGATATTGGGTTTCACTAATGAACTATCAGGGTGCCATTACAGGGATGGGAGCCCTCCAACGTGGACAATTGCCCAATATGGATTACGCTTATGGTTATGTTGTTTGTAAAGAGACCGTCTCTCGGCTGTCGGACAACCTCCGAAGTGAAGTCGAACCTTTTCGGCGAACTTCTTCGACTTCCGCGGGATGATTCTCACTTTTGCGTTGGCATGACAGCGCCACGCTAGTACGTCTCTGAGGTCGGGCGGTACGAAGTCCGGGAAGTGTTGAAAAGAATCCCCGCTGGCGTCCATCAAGCTTAGGGGGGGGCGCTGGTGCTAGCGAGATGAACACTGCATCCCAACTGCCTTTTTCCTTCTGCACACTCCAGAAAATGGTGTCGTCAACCGTACAGAAAGAGTAGATTAGCGTACGCCTATCCTGCGTCATAGGATTGGCGATTCGGGCGGCGCGAGAGAGCGGGACGGACGCCCGCTCCGGGGGGGAAAAGTCGTGGAGCGAGGGAAGGGCGATCGTAGGAACAGCAAACGCTCTTCCTCCAACACAGTGTTACTGCTGTGCTCGCAAAGGGAATCCGCTCGCGTCGTCCCCCCCCCCTCCCCCAATACACCCGTTCACTTCAGGGTTCGACAGGAATAGTAGATCACGAGAGAAAGGAGGCGTGTCAACCGTTTACTGACAGTAGAAGCGACGTCGATATCAGTCGGTAGCCCACGCCGTCAGCTGGGTAGCCCAGACCACATGCCTCAGTCCGACTAGAAATAGCCCAGGAGACAGACTGACGTGTACGTCAAGACTCTGGCCCCACTCGCTCCCTCAAAGATGACATTGACAGACAGTTGGACGATGGAGAGGAGTCCTGGGTATATGTAACTTTGAATTGATCCTTAAATTGTCCCATTTTAGAGTTGTTAACCAAACTAGATTAGTGATTGCAATATTAAAGTGTACATTTTGTTTATTTGAGTGAAAGGGAAGATGTTGCATACCTTAAAAATATGAAAATCTGGCTGTTTCTACCCACAATGTTGTATACAATTGCTGGTTTTGTAATGCACTGTAGAGCAGTCCAATGTTCCTTTTTTATAGAAATGTTATTTCGATGGTGCATTCTTTTCATTTGATAAATAAAGTTTTGATACAAAAAAAAAAGGGGTGTCAATACGAATCTCCTTAACTTAGAGTATTCTAAACTCGTCAAGCAATTTCCCCTGAAGAACAAGTCGACGTGTCACTCTCCATATGGTGACTGCCATTTTGCTGAAAAGCAGTGAAGATTGATGAGTGTGGCAGAACACGATATGATAAACAGATTACACCTGCCTGTGGTCTTTTGCGAAACTAAGACATCGTTGCATAGATACGTTCATTCCAAACTGTTCAGGCATAAAAAGGTTTGATACACATAAAAAAATATTATAGTAAATATTGTGTCAAAACAACTAGAACAAATAGCCTACAGCTGTTTGTGAAATGCGAGCGCGTACTGTGCCAATGGATACTGAAACGCTGAGCTGTGGTTGTGGTTCACACGTACTGTAATATCTCAGCGTTTGCGATTCTCACATAATCAACGCTGAGAATACAGTTCCCACACTCTTCGACTATCCATCTGCCTGCCTGTCTGTCTGTCTGCCTGCCTGTCTCCCTGCCCGGCTGCCTGTCTGCATGCCTGCCTACGTCTCCCTGCCTGGCTGCCTGTCTGCATGCCTGCCTACGTCTCCCTGCCCGACTGCCTGTCTGTCTGCATGCCTGCCTATGTCTCCCTGCCCGGCTGCCTGTCTGTCTGTCTCCCTGCCTGCCTGTCTCCCTGCCCGGCTGCCTGTCTGCATGCCTGCCTACGTCTCCCTGCCCGGCTGCCTGTCTGTCTGTCTGCATGCCTGCCTACGTCTCCCTGCCTGTCTGTCTGTCTGCATGCCTACGTCTCCCTGCCCGGCTGCCTGTCTGTCTGTCTGCATGCCTGCCTATGTCTCCCTGCCCGGCTGCCTGTCTCTATATCTGCCTCCCCATCCAGTCAGAGATAGATGAAGGCATATGTCTGACAAACCGGGCTGATTAATAACAGCACAGACCAGCATATGCCATGCCAGCCGCCACACTGCTGGGGGTACCGAGCGGGGAGGCTCGTAAAAGCACCTTCTGTCGCTCTTTCATCCTTCTCAAACACTCCCACAGGTTGGAAACTGACTGACGGAAGGACAGGCGGAGATGTGATGCTCAACGAAAAAACGAGCATATTCTGTTGTACCCTTATGAAATGAGATCCGTAAATGCTAGCGCTGAACATAAACTGACCTGGACTGAAAGGGCGAGCTCCAGGCAGAGCATAGGGAGAGTCTTATGGTTCCACCACATTCTGTTCCCATAGCATACGTGATTATCTAGAGTGGCGTGTTCAAACTCATGTAAAACACTATCTGCGATTAATAGCCATACATAAAGAATGAGTAATGACACAGCATTTGTATAATCGGACCATTAGCCTAGAGGCACGTTTCCATGAGTTCAAATGTTCCGTTTATTCTCGCATTCTTATGTCTGATGTACAACGGCTGGCGTTCAACCACATTGAACGCGACCTCCTTCCCAAATAGAAATGAGGAAATGCCAGCAACACGTTAATGAAACGAAGCTGTAGTTGAACGTCAGAGCGTCTTTGGGTCAGATTTGCAGCGCAGGTATTAGCTCTCGATGATCGACAGCGCCTCCTCAGCAAATGACTACAATCAAGCAGCAACGACACTGCTCTACTTGGCCCCGTCAGGTGTGTTGAGGATAACTGGGATGGCTGCTGTAGGCTCAGGTCGAGGGGGGGGGGGGGGGGGGGGAAACAAGGTAAGCTGTGTTCAAATTCTTTCAACATTTTGACAAAGCCTCTGCATTCACTAGCGTGTACTCCCCAGTGGAAGTTTAAAAGAAGCATTTACCGATCTCTCACTTTCCCAATTCATAGAACAATAATGATAATAGCGGCAGTGCGTTCCCACCAGGAATAAAATGCCAGCGATCCTTCAAACTTATTTCCGACATCGCAGCCCGGGTGTTCGGGCGTGCAGGATCACTGTAGCAGCCGTACAGAAACACAACGATAAACCTGTCTATTGTATATGGATACAAATCAGCAACATAACATGTCCATTAGAGATTGTTTTTTGTTGTTTTTTTTATAATCAGACTTGTCGGCAATCCAGGCATTCCCTGACCAGTTGCCCCTTTGACCCCGCTGCACACGCACTCCAGCTGGATCTCACAGCCGTTAAAGCTCGCCATCGACCCTGAACCTAAAATGGTGCGAATGGACGGGCACGGAAACGCTGATGACCCGACATCGCCGAGCTGAGCCGCAACACTTAGACCGTGAAACCTAACCGACCCCTCTCAGCGTGGAGCCGTGCATCCGACGCGCGGCGCGCGGCTACGCTAGCCGGTTTTGCGGTGGTTCCCGGCCTGATTTGGATGGACTGACCTAGATATGAAAACGCCATGCTGTGATATGGGCTAGTGTTGCCCCCCCCCCCTGTCCACACAGGCTTGTGCAGCCACGAAGGCTGGGCGATTTGGATGGCGCAGCGTGGTTGATGCGCCCACGGGTCCTACGAGAGCTAGCGTGACATCCGCATCAACTGGGAGATGACAGGCCAGTAACATCCTGACAGATAATCACAATCCTACATTACAGCTTGGCTTCCCTTTCCCTGTAGACTCGCCCTGTCAATAAGATACAAGCCTGCAAACAGAATCCTCCAATATAACCTCATTGATGGCTCTTCCAATGGATTTTCCTCAGCCTATTTGCAAATGATCCCATAGAGCCCCCCCCCATTACCCCTCACTGGGCACAAAGGAAAGAAGGGGGGGGGAAAGAACATGCAAAATAAAAAAAGAGGTTCTCTCAAATTTTGGCGACAGCTAGGATGCGCGCAAGGGGCCGACCACGCTCAACCAGACGTGATCCATGGCAGCGCAGGGTGGGCTGGTGCGCTTGCACAGCGGTGGCTGTCTGGGTCCTCAAGGGGCCCCCTGAGCAGTTGGACGGTCTGGAAACACGCACACGTCCTCGTACGCTGCAGCTGCTTTATGGAGTGACCTCATTTTTTAAAGGGGGGGGGGGGATGCGAACAGGGGGGGGGGGGGTCCTGGGCTGGACCCCTTGTGATGAAATGGTGTCGAATCACCCCAAACGTGCATGCCAGTCTCCCCATTGAGCAGCCTGTATCCGGAAGGCTCTTTCAAATACTTGACAGCATAACAGACATGGTGTATTTGGTAGGGGGGAAAAACGATCGCGGTCGTACACTAGGATGTGCGGAGCGTGGATTCTAAAATGCTTTGAAATAGGAAGGATTGAGCACAAACAGCTGGATATAATGGGCTTCAAAATCTAATCTTCTACTTTCATTTTTAGAGGATTTTCGACCAGTAAATGGAATGTTGCAGTGTAAACAGGTTGAGGGTTAAAGGTTAGGGTTCGGTCATTTTGCATTATGTAATGTCACTAGCTTTTTGTATAATTGTCTCCAACTCAATGTGGTTTTCCGGTGGTGGTAAGAAGTTTTGTTGACGTACATTTGAACATATGTGCACTGGATTTTCTACAGTATGATGGAGAGCTGTCTGAACCAGTGAGAAAAAAAAACAAACGTCGCATGGTCGTATTGATTTCATTAAGGAACAGAACTCAATCAATTCATGAAACAAGCTGATGTTGTCCTAAAACGTGCCAGATTCTTCAAGAAGAGAGAGATGTCTTGATCAAAATAATTTAAAGGGAGCTTTCATTTCCCCCCCTAAATCCCCAGCTGTTTGCCCAAAGGAAACCAGAAGGAACAAATGAAGTCGACAGAACGCCATAACTTCATGCCAATGAGGTCATTTTCGCGAGTAATGTTTTGTGTAAATACACGACTGAGTAAATCTTGATGTGAGCATCAACGACAGCCTTGTGTCTTTGTAAGAAATAATCAAACTAATCAAAAATCAAACTAATGTTTGATACCGATCGATCAAACGAAAGAGCTGACATCTTGCATGAAGTGCTTGGATTGAAAACCAGCAGGCTTTTTGCTGCGTTTGTCTGATCAGCTCTTTGTTCACGCGTCACGTCTAGCGCTGTCTACTTCCTGTTTGCTGGGGGTTCCTTTCATGTTCTCCCCGAGTCCCCCTAAGACGCCAAACGACCACGCGAAGACGTGGACGTGTTACATCGCAGTCTTACTTTGAAGGTTGGAGGAGAGGTACAGTGCGCAGCGTGCTGACCTGCGCCGCATGTCCGTGTCGTGGTAATCAGACTTCAGAAGGTGTTAGTATCTCTTCAGGGGGTTTCGCAGGGCAGCCGCAGCGGCTGTAATCCAATGGTGACGTTTCGTTAGGTTCGGTTAATGTCACCTGCAGCCTCCAGGATTCCAATCATTACAAGTCTGAAATCACATTGTGCCCGTCCGGCCCTCCATCCTACACAATAGGATTTCCGATAAAAAGACGGTTCGCTTCGGAGGGAAGCAGCTTATGCCTTTATTCCCCATAGCCTCGGGCAGACTTGGGAAAACAACATTTCTGCTATTCACCAGTCTAATGGAATCATTTTTATTGCCTTGTCTTCAACACAGGTCACCGCCGCTCGACACTAGTGCTTGCTTGTGCCCCGTTTGTCTCTGGAGGTGTGTTTACAAAGGGCTTGTAATAGTACTAGGGGGGGGACGGGGGACGGGGGGGCGTGATTGATTCGCCCACGTTGCTTTTCTGCTTAGATGGAATCCTTTGGAACTGCCCAGTGTTATGCTGTGGGGCATGACAGGAGAACAATAACCACAGGTTGCTTCTATGCTAACATCTTCACTACTTGACCATCAGGGTTCTACACAGGGCAGTGGACAAGGTCATAATAACCTGGGGGGGTGGGGGGGGGGAGTGAGTCTGAAGAAAGCTGTTTGAGTACCTTACTCTGACGTCAGTTTGTCTTTTACTTTTGAGATCGTGATTTGCCACCCTCCACAAAAGGTGACCTCAATGGAGTGCGAGCGAACAGCAATCCTCCCAATTGATTGCCTGAATAATACTTCACATTATCGTCTGAATGTGATAACCAACAGTACAAGGCATGGCATAATGAAACGGCATTGTGAGATTTTCACATTACGGGGCGGTTCTTATTTCGAAACGGCATGCTTTAACACAGCCCCACGAAACCGCTTGTGCAGGCCCACACGCAATTATCTGTCTCCATTCCCCCCTACATCAGAACCACCCTTGATGTATTAGGGTATTGACATACTGAAAGCCTGGTAATCATTTGTCAAATTCATGGCTTCAGACGCCTTTGTCAAGACTACATCTACGTGTGTGAGATGTAGCTGGATGAGAGACAGAGAGGGGGGGACGTGTGTGTGTGTGTGTGTGTGTGAGTGTGTGTAAGAGTGTTGCGTTCATATGTGCTAAAAGAAGAATCAATCAAGGCGTGCGTGTTCCTAGAGACAGATGAAGCTCTTACCCAGAGCTCACTGGCAGCCTGTGATTTGAGGCACCAAGTTTGGGTTCCCGCTTTCAGCCCATTTCCAGTCGCCCGCCCTGACATTACTGCCAGTCACTCTGGCCATTGCCTTCAAGGAGTGGGTCTGGGCGGAGAGAGTTTCGGAAGTGCAGGGGATCGCTCCGGTGCGCTGGCGATGCCCGTCGATTTTACCGTTTGAGTGGCCCCATTTTCGCTTGAGAGACTTTTCCCAGCTATGTCGAAAGACCGCTGTGAAATAAATGAGCTTGAATATTTCCCCATGCAGATACTGATGAATGGGAATATTGAAACGAACAACACGAATAGACGTAGCGCTGACAGAGTACGCATGTAGGTCTGTTATCTAACCTTTGTACGTCTTCTCCTGCCGCTGGAGCCGACAGGTTCTAAACCAGCAGATTAACTGATCTATCAGACCACAGCTCGGCTCGAAAAAGTGATTTACATTTCAGAGAGGAATAACTTAATGGTAAAGAGACTGGGAAAGACTACTGGAAGGATTTCTCGGCAGGAATACTTGCTGCACAAGAGCTATGAGCCATTCACTTTCAAATGGGGAACATTAACATAATTACTGTAAATCAAAACTCTACATCAAAGCCACGTTTTTTTTATGTGCATAGGATTCCCTATCATTAAGCCAACTGTTTGATTCTACTCATTATTTCTATGCATTACGTTTAGATACAGCTGTTTCATGTAGAGATTTAATTCATCCTGTATTATTTTAATATTCATATCATATATATTACTATATAATCTATAGAGTTGATAGCCTGCGACAGGATGCTACGATTAGATGACATGTAGCTTAAAAACCTTTGTGGAATAATTGCCAAGCGAATGGTCCTTGAAGCAGGTAGGGCGAACCATTGGTTCGTTTTCTGTACCGATTGTGCACCGGGCTGGCCCAATCACGTCTTTCTAGGTCCCTTGCCCCCATGGATGTTTTTGCATCAAATCCAAGGCTGGTCCTCGTCGTGCAAACTGGTCACAATTCGGATCGAAACCATCTCTAGTCATTTATTCTATTCTTCTTTATAATTCATACCATCCTTCCGGTCCATTTCTTTTTGCATTTTAAAAAGATGGAACTATCCGCCACAGAAAAACGAGATATCTCCAGTGGTGTTGTTCTCTAGAATAGGATAACGTGAATGCATCATATTTAGATATGCCTACAGAGCAAGGCAAACAGATACAAATAAACAGATTGACAACACAGTTTTTTGTTTGCTTATCGTTTTGCATTTGTCTTTCGCCATTCGGATGTCGGCTGCCTTTCCCGCGCGCTGGCGTGACGACATGCAAATAAATGTCGCCCCAATAAAAGCTATTTCACAGTTGATCTGCTAGAAGCTTCATCATCAGACAAGTCTTATTCTCTTGCTCCACGACAGGTCTCAAGGCAAATTGGCCTTTCTCCAAATTCAAGGCAACCGTAGGGAGAGATTGTCTCTCGCGCGTTGCCACGACGCCTCCGACGAGGCAGAAAACACTGTAATCGTCTTTACCCCCCCCCCCCTTGATTGTGGCGTGAGCCATCACAGTCATCACAGTGGCGTTTGAATTCAAGGTGCGAGATTGAAGTGCGCGTTAGCGGTCGCGTCGACTTCGGGCAGCGTCAGTAATCGTTGCGGGGAATCCAAAAAAAAAGAAACGATTCCCCCGTCTGTGTATCTTGGGCTTCAACATCCTACAACTTTTCAGAACCCAAAAAAATACGTCTGAACCCTGCCGGTCCGACGCTGCTCTAAACATCTTGTACCTGCCAACATCGGCCAGCTTGGACATCTCGTACCTGCCTTGCAAGGCCTGCCAGACGGAAGGGAACGGTAATTAAAACTCCGCTAATCTTTCCCTTGTTCAAAGCGAACTCTCCTCCGCTCCATCACTAAAGCCAGCTGCGAGCATTAGGGACGATGGGGCGGAATAACCGACGGTCCGAAGCCTGAGGAAAAAGATCAGTCAGGAAGCTGGCACCAGCTTCTCCTGAAGTAATACTTCTCTGGTTGAACTCCTGAGAGCTCTGACACCGGCCGCCTGCCTTAGCCAGGTAACGATCCGGCCTCAAATGATGGAATCAATGAGGTGGGCGAGCGGAGTGGTTCCAGGCGCGAGCCGGTGACAACATGATTGAAATGGAGTAGTACACGTCTATACTGAGGAACGGCAAGGGACGGAGATCTCTCATGCCGGTTTACGAGGTAGCTAGAAACTTTTCGGCAAGCTCAATACTATGATCTGGAGCCCGCTGGGGGGGTGGGGGGGGACAGGGGGGGGGGGAGCTGGGGCGGGGCCCCCTCGGCGCTGGGGGGGCCACACGGGCGGCGGCGTGCCTTGGGGGGGGGGACTACATTACTCCTCCGTCTTTATATTACTGGCCCGCTGAGTGACTTCTTGGCTGAAGGGTGGAGAAGGGAAGCGCCCAGGTAGGTCAGCGCTGCGATGACGGAGAACACAACAGGTCACTGTGTGGGGCAGGATCGGCGAGGGTCAGCTAAGGTGGAAGAGCGAGTTCAGGTCTGACTCTGAAGAGCATTTTTCATGGATTGAACCACAGGACTTGTTATGAATGGACGAGGTATTTCAGCCAGTTCATGGCTTAATCGGCTACATACTGATAGCTGCTACATTCTGGACCGTGTTCAAAAGGAAACCACGTTGGACTAATTTAAAAAACGTACTCTTTTAGTCACGAATAGAGCATACGCATTCGTCTCGCGGTTCAAATTGTATCGGACGGAATAAAAACGCTGAATGCCATCTATCTCCCTTACAAAAGAGAGGAACATGGCACAGACTAGCACGTCAACACCGAACAACAGTTCATTTAAGTTACAGCTGATCAGGACCTTGAACGTTCAGTCTGTCAAAGTCATTCAAAAAAAAAACTATTATTGGGTTGATATTGCTTTTGTAGGATCCATTTGTCACACCTTCTAGTGCAGATCCATTGCCGTAGGGCGTTTAATACTTTTAGGCAGAAACGCTTCGCTCATCCCAGCCCCTCTTCCTGGTCATCCTAATGAAAGATCAATTAGCTGTAATGCGAAGCTTTGCCGCGGCTGTAGGGAGGAGCAGGAGCTGATGTCGCAGGTTGGCCTGATTAATGCCACCGCTACAGCCACTGTTATTGCTAACAGGCACCCAGCACCACCTCGGCCCGTGCGATTGCCCCTCTAGGTGAGTTCCCAGACCGATGACTTTGTCACTTTGATTGCCTTAAAGGGATGCGCTCAGACCTACAGCACATTACAATGCATCAGGCAGGATAGGGCAGACGTTTGAAACATTTCGACTGCCATCTTCTCTGCAGTTCAATAATTCAATGTAATAGAAAGCGAGAGTGAGACAAAGAGGGATAGTGGAGCGAGGGAGAGAGAGAGACAAAGAGGGATAGTGGAGCGAGGGAGAGAGAGAGACAAAGAGGGATAGTGGAGCGAGGGAGAGAGAGAGACAAACACAGACACAAAAGGGAGCGAGAAAAGAGAGGGAGGGGGGGAGAGAGACATAGGCAGGCAGATAGAAGGGAAAGCGAAGAAGAAAAAAAAAAAGATCGAGTGAGAGAATGAGACGGAGCTAAATAAGGAGGCGGGGGACCTGACCTCCATGTTAATGACTCTCAGAGCCCATCCATTATGAAGCGTTGTCACGTTCTGTGGATCCCAACCCTTGCTGATGACTGTGCCCTTTTCAGCGGCAGTCTGGACGGGCCTCAAACCCTCTCGCTGAACCAAAACAAATCCCAGCATAAGGACAACGCCAGCGTGCTCTCCCACAGGCCCACGTCCGCGTCGCTGTACGAGTCCATCCATTTTCAGGGAACGCTTTTCCTTCGCTAGTACCCGCACGCACACCGTTTCACGCCTCGATTCGTCATCTGACGCCGTGTTCAGGCGCGGGCCTCAGTCGCACCCCCCCCCCCCCCCCCCCCCCCCCCCCCCCCGTCCCCCCCACCGTCCCCCCCAGGTCCATCCTGCTGGATTGTCTTCACCCCAGCCTGGTCCTCCAAGGTGACAGATAGGGAGCTGCCTGCCAGCAGCCCCCGGCCTTCACAGCATGGAAAACCGACCAATTCATGAGCTTTCCCAAGATATTACCCTCTATCACTGAATGGTCTTCCATCTATTCCCAAAGGCGCCTTTTGAACTGTCATTCTGAAATGTGCTCCAGCAGATTGCTTTAGACAGCGCACGCGGGAAAACACGACAGTTCCTGTCAGTGCGGGGCAGCACGCAGGAAGAAATATTACAATAAATTCATAATTTATCCCGAATTTTGGGTAAAAACAATCAGGGTTGAGTAAATGTTTTTCTGTGGCTTCGCTGCCTGGGGTTATTTTCAGAAGCAAGGGAGGTGTTTTACATCCAATCTGTTTAGCATGAAACTTAATTATTCCTTTGACGTATTACCATGCATGTTATGATGTTAATGTACTTTCACCGGAGACAGAACAGCGTCTGACTGTTTGTATAACACACTCCCCCACGTCCTCTCGTTTAAGAATGTCACCATTTGAACAACCAATTATGTTATTGTGAAATTAGTTGTCTTCACCTGTCAGAAAGTCACTGAAACAGTCAGGCAGCGTGTAAGTAACTTTAACATCATGGCATGTTGGCATCTTTCTTCTCACGCGTTGTCGGAGTGATAAGATAGACAGTGCCAAGTTTTTTTGGGGACCAACGCTTTTGATACTCATAGAAATGTATGTTTGTCCAATTATTTTGCCGGATAGCCTTTTCAAGAACACAATTATGGACTTTTACAAATGGCGAGTCTTGTCGCCCGTGTCAAGATAACCTCAACTGACGGCCAAGCTTCCAGGACGCAGCCTGTAGCCAGTGACAACGATGACTCACGCAGGCAACAAGAGGCAGGCAGAAAACCGCAGTCGGCCCAAACTTGATAACTTAACCAAACAAATGATTTTTTTTTTGTCGTTGTTGTTGTTCCAAATCTTCTCAAGGCAATTCGAGACACGCAACAGCTTTCATCGAAATGTACGTCTGGTGAGGAATGAGGGGCCTGTCACCAGTCACTCAGGAACAGTGATAAGTGACAAGTGTTGACAGGTGAAGGAAGGATAATGACTAAGTAAGAATGAACCTTTTCAATGCAGGATTCGCATGCAAACATTTTACATTAAGCTTAGACTACACTTAACTACAGTGCCAATACAAACACTACTCCTAGCATTGTAGATACATACTGGGAGCGCAATGCAATGGAACGCTATTAAGTGTTTCACGAGTCTAAGGGTTATTATAAAAGTGTAAGAAGGTACAGAACAGACGATGCAGGTTTTCATGGTAAGTGAATGTTGTAAAAAGGACAAATTAAGGTTACTGTTAAGCGGTACGCATCCAACCACTTGTCTGCTACAGTATTTACATGATACAAAAGAAAAACGTTTATTATTATTATTTTTATTAACCAACGTATTGTTTCATTACTAATCCATCTCACATTTCAAACTGTTAAGTAGATGTTAACTGACAACTGATGCCGATCAGAAAGTCAGAGGCATTTGTAGACGTCATAGCTCACATCAACCTGTCAGCTTCAAGTTCCAAGACTTGGAACTTGGAAAAAGAATCAGTTCATCGGCTGGGTTTTTTTTTCCCCTCTGTGGTTAATTACCTCAGTCAAAACCCTGTTTAAACATCATGTTGCTTCTATAATGGCATTTAAACTAGGCACTGTGGAGCGGAACAGCGTGGCCTTTCACAAAGTGAAGCTAGGGCCAATCCGGGTACGCGGGCCACATTTCGATGTTGAAGCGTGTTATTGCGGTTCCCTCCAGAGTTCCACATGCAGAGACAAGAGTGGAACAATATAACCTGTCTTATTAACCCCTGTCTCTCATCATGTAGCTAGCCGCAGCACTGCGCCGTGCGCGCAGGCGTACCACGGCGGCAACCTGCCGCGGCAGCGTCTGATGGCGGAGTGGGGGACGGGGTGCGGAGTTGGTTAGGGTTGGTGCGTGCGTGTGCGCCTGGTGGCAGGAAATAGGGGCATCTGCGTAGGGGAGGAAGCAGGGTGGCAGAGTTCCCAAGGCCCTTTCAAGCAGCTGTCATGTCTCTCGCCATCACGCCGATTGAGGGAACTTGGGGAGGAGGAGGAGGAGGCTCGGAACGGAGGGGCCGTTCCGGATTCTTCCGGAGCTTGTGTGACAGAAGCGCTCAGGGGACCGCCAGGGACTCGGCGCTTGCTCACGCAGAGGGAAAGACATCGGCTACGCGCGAGACCCCCAGCATCCGCAGCAGAGCCCTCAAACGCCACCGTATGCGAGGCATATGTTACACAAAGCTGGGCGCTGTATGTATGTATGGCGTGAGACGTGTCTTCCGTTCGTCACTTGACTGGAGGGACCCGAGTTCTGATAGGGCTATGGGGGGGGGGGGGGGGGGCATTTTTTCCAATCAGTATTTTAGTGACGGTGGGTGTGGAAAGAATGATGGTAGTTTGAGCTTGGATCGTTGCTGTAGGTCAACAGTGCGATCTGCTGAAGCATCTCTTGAACAGGGATGAAGGCATCTGGATCACATGATTACTAGGCTATTCTCTGACTCCTGTCCGGTTGAATTAACTCCAACTCTGTAGTGCGTGCATAGCTTGGGACCAAATAAACACAAGTGGGTACTTAAGTGTGATGAAATGCATAACATAACATAGCATGCAAGACAATGTAGGAGTAACGCATTTGAAATGAGCTGCATAAAGACAGAGCCCAGTTTCACACCTGCTTTAGCCGTTTCACACACCGTCAGAGACAGAGCAGTGTCCAGTCCAGTCAGCGAGTGTGAGTGAAGTGTGTCAGAAGCGTGTCAGAGAGAGCACCAGCCCTGACAGAGGACTCGGTGACACGCCCCTGGGGAAGGAGGAGGATAATGATGACAACATGGCTCTGCTCAGAAGTCTAACTATGACTATGCAGCATGACGTAGGGACAGCACAGCACAGCCTCAGCCCCCCACCCCACCCCCACACACCCCCCCTCCTCCTCCCTGAGGGACTGGCTCTTTAATTGGGAATCAAAGCCAGATAGGCAGGGCTGTTGGCACTGGAGCCTGAGAGAACCAGGACTGTAATTAGAAGAGTCTCACCCCAGACGGCGGGCTCCCACTGGTGGGCCAGCGCTTGGTTAACAAGCTGCCTCCCTTCTAACAAGGGGGATCTATTGTGTTGTTTGGTGCTAGCTAGGTCCTCCGAATGCGTGAAAAGACGGGAGCGGAAAGGCGGGGTCCGACATTCACCGGAGGAATATCGACTGATCTCCGTGTTCGAAGGTTATCATAGGTAATTCGCTCTGTTCCTCCTTAATTTTACAATGACTTCAATGCAGATAAATTGTGCAACACACCACTAACACACAATAACAAATAAATATTTAATGAACCGGAGTGATTGAAGTAGGGTGAGCTTATAAATGATGGTATTTCCCTAATTACTTCATGACCCAAGATTATGTTATTAACATGTTACACGTAGATGCACTTTTACACAATCACGTTGAAGCGGTATGAGGTATAACACAAGCACACTCTCTTGGTTGGCTTATATATTACAAGTCAAAAGAAACCTATGGAAAATTCTCCATCCAAGCCTCGCTACTCTGTGCAGCTAAAGTCAAAGCAATTCATTAGTCCTTAAAACCAGTATGGCTTTTTTAAACCTCACTTTCTGGGAATCGCAGAGCTGTTGCTTACAATCGTTTGCAGTCAAGCCTCTTGGAAATTCAAATCGCACTGTTATACGATAATGTAGCCGACGCAAAGGAATTCATTGCAGTGTTGATATCGTGCTATAAACGAGCTAAGCTCGTAGACCGATGATAGATGCAGTGCATCTTCTATCAATGCAAGATCTTGATCTTATTAGCAGAATTTGATTTGGAGACATATTACCCATCAACATTATAAATGGTTGCGTACTCACTTGCACAAAAAACAAGTGGAGTTCCGCGGTACTGTTGAAGCTGCCAATCTGCAGAGCTTTCATCAGTCTTCAAAAGAAAGGTTAATTAAGTCTTATGAGACAGTCTGGTTCCCTGTAATTGCGTACTTCCAAGTGTGTACTTCCAAATGTGTACTTGTATGTTATACCTGAGCTCCAATGACTCCAGGAAAACATCACTACCATCAATGTTCACCCTCCCAACCCCATTTCGTAACAATTATTCATGGTGTCTTGGTAGTGTTTGTCTGGGAAAATATTTCATCACAAGGGGGATTATTAAACAATGCAAGTTTTATAAGGAGCTCTTGTCCCCAGGGGATACATCAACACTTTCTTAGGAAGACTTTAAAAGAACAAAAAAAAAAGAACAAAAAAAAGAAGGTGTTTGCAACTCAAACCCTCTCATCTCGTTCCCACAATAATCAGCCTACCTCGCCAACAGCTCAAAAAGGTCGATCCAAACCGCTTGGAGTCAGTCAGACACGCGGCTAAAGACTCGCTGTCGTAAAACAAGACCTCAATCAGCAGCCCTCCTCTTCTCTCCTTGACAAAAACCAAACAAAAGGAAGTCTCTGACGCGGAGGCGTTGAAAAGGGTACAAATAAAGCTGTTTGGCAGTAAAGTAGACTGACCTCAATCTGCCCTACCCTCTGCCTGAATGATTGGAATCTTAACCAGAGATACTCTGCGGTTGCTTGGTCGAGAACAAAAAAAAGCAGAAAACCATTTCCTGCGCCTCTGAACCAATCGTCAGCTCTGATTTATGTTCCTGAGAGTGTCCAGCTCATCCCCCCCTCCCCCCTCCCCCCCAGGTGGAGGAATGGTTTATCCCCCTCCCCCCCAAGCCTATGAAACAGGAAATGTGGCGGCGTATTGCCGCCTAACGTGAAACATGTGTTCTGGAAGCGAGGGGCCAGCGGATTTTTTGGCAGAAGGTTCTGGAGAAGGAGGGAGTCCGGAGACCGGCTCGGAGTCCCGGTCGCTCGTCTTTCTTGCTTTTGCCAAGACACTTGACGGAAAAGGTTCACGCGGACAGTATCCCACCGATGGGAAACTAAGTCCAAACGCTTCGTGACAGAAGGGGACAGGACCTTCCTTAGAAGCGGCATCGGTGCTTTAGCTTCACAAGGCCCTATGTGATGTGGACCAGTGCAAGATTCCTGCTGTGTCTGTACTCAGATTTGTATTGTATACTATATTTTTATCTACCCTTAATATGTTCCATTAATGTTCTATTTTTGCACTTTCCTGTCACAGTAAATTATGTGCTTGTATATCTTGCATAGTGAATAAAACTGATCCTGATTCTGAAATAGGCCACTAGATTTGAGGAAGACCTCTAAATGACAGGATATAGATGGGGGGGGGGGCAAGGCCAGCATTCATGTTTCTCCTTAAGCAATTTTCACGTTAATTGAGCTGTACTATTTGATCTGTACTGATGGCGTGAATTACATGCCGGCTATGTGACAGGATGATTTGAGCTGTTTAAAGGACAGGTGGGTGGTAGGATTGACAGGACACGGGCGCTTGTTGTCATGATACATCTCTGTCTATCGATATTACCGATTCTATTCTTGAACTAAAAACCTACAAACATTCAATAAGCATATCTTTGCCATCGGAAACGGACCGAAAAGAAGTAATAAATACTAATTGTTCCCTGCGCAGATTTATGGGTGTCTTATGAGTCGCGCAGGCTTGTAATCAGACATGACACAGCGAAATAGCTGAGGATAATGATGATTTCCAGTATAATTTCATGCCCAAACTACTTACGAATGTTTTAAGCGTAAAATTATAGTGATGGGGAATGTAACGCACAGAATGCCCCTTTCCCAGCGAGGTCACACTCTGCTCTGCAATCTTACCTAGACCCTTTTGACGGAGATTTTTTTTACAGGGAAATGAACGGCTTCATTTTATACCCAAGTGGGCAATTTTGACCACTCAGAAGTTAAGCTCCCCAACAGCAAATTGTTGAATTTACCGTGGCAAAAGCCTGCACGCAACCAAGGTTTCTAAAACAATGTAATCATTTACAAGAAACAGCACGGCGTGATCACGTGCAGTTTGTTTTAATCATTGCCATACATTGTGCGTGAGCTTCATAATCTGCAATAATAGGGGGTAGAATAATAGAACTGTCTTGTTCTTCCTGCAAGTTGAACATTTTATGCAAAACAGGTCCATTATAAGATGCAAATGGGATCCTCTGGACATTTCGTATGCAAGCATCTGCCAAGAAGCCCGTTTTTAATTTCTCGTGAACTGATAACAACTTGGCATCAGAGAGCCATTAGCGAATGCAAATGCTTCCTCCTGATTCCAGCCTGGCTCCCGTCCCCTCTATAATAAACTGATCAGACGGCATTCGCAGGCACCACCTCTCCAGGACGCAACATACGGAGGGGACGGTCACTGCATACCTTGATACCGTCTTCTGGCCCGGACCTTCTGGAGAGCGCGAAGCGATTAGCGAATTATCAGAGCCCTCGTCGGCCCTGTCACACTTTTCTGGACGAGCCAAGTCAAGCCAAGTTCTCCAGGTTGTCAAGGCTATTTCAACGGAGGCAACTTTTCCAACTCGAACCTGGACGCACGGAAACGGGGTTCACTTGGTTACGCCGAACTCAACAATGGAGAGTAATCAAGCGCAACGTGAGCGGATACGTGCTGCGCACCCCTGTATCACAACCTCTTCCCGAGCCAACGTTCTAGAAATTGTACCGAATAATTCGGGGTACTAACATACAGCAATCAACTCGCATCTCCGTTTACATTCTCCTTTGTCTGAGCAGTGTGTCTGCAGGACTGTACTCAGGAGAGTGGTGTAGTTAGTGAAGCCCAGTGATAATCAAAGAGCATTGAGAGGAGATGGAGTTGCCAGAAGTGAAAGTCAGGGTGAGAGGTTGGAGCAGTGAATTATTCATGAGGAGACATTTTCCGACACGGTTTAGTGGCTGCCTCCGTCCATCGCCATGGGGATATTAGAATACAGGAAGGGGAAAAAAGACCGAAAAAAAGCGTAAATGCCAGTGGGCTCAGGCAACATAGTCCCAGGGCAGGTCTGAGAAAGAGCCGGAAACCGAAGAGAAGGTAAACAAGAGGTTCTACAATGTGCCTCTACACTGCCGAGGCACCCCGGAAGGACAGGAGTAGTCGAGGGAAGCCACACACACACACACACACACACACACACACACACACACACACACACACACACACACACACACACACACACACACACACACATACACACACACACACAGCTATTGCAATACATGCTTTGGGGAACTGGCTGTGTGTTATGTCTACAGACAACAAGAAAACCACGTGTTTGAGAGCCAGACAGATCAACTAGTGTAACCGTAGCCAGCAAGGTAGCTGCTTGTTTCGGGGTTTTTTAATGCCTTCATCCCATTCATTACCCAGACACATGGGACTCGCATGTCAGCCCTGGTGTTTCATAAATTAGACCGGCTCACTGCAGTTCACGACGTGTAATTCTTACATTCATTCAATGAGAATCCTACCTGCCCGTGCCGGTGTTGGATTCGTGACTGGAGTTCGGTAACGTTACTGGGCCTGGATCTTCACTGTTCGCAGCAAACACGAAGCTGCTGCGGTTGAGAAGCTACAAGAAAAAGTTGGATCCATGAACGGCGGTTTGCAGACAACGTTGTTTTTGTACGGCAGCTGGCATCTTGCACTTTTCCCAACTACCATAACATTAGCTTACCTGCCGGCTGGTCGTCCTCGTTTGTTTGGAGGAAAACGGGTCATCTTAGAACATTTGAAAGCGTCCATTTGTAAAGCAAGGGGTTTCCAACCTGTTCCGGAAGAGCTACCATTCATCGTTGACTTCCACTTCTATTTAGCACACCTGATTCTACTCATTAGCTAAACGATGAGCTGAATGAGGCTCCATTATTTGCGGTTTAAGTGAAAACCTTGAGCATGGTCGCACAACAGGACCCGAGTTGGAAACCTCTGTTTGTAGAGCTTCCTAGTTTTCTATTCTGGCCTTCTGAGCTATGGCTTTGCGCTTACCGTTATGCATTTTCATTACTTGTATGTTGAGCAAGATGCCGCAGTCGGGGTCGAGGCCAGGGAGTCGGGATTCCGAATCCCCCCGGTGCTCACGGTTAGTCATTCCAGGCCTGCCGTATTTCCCCGACCCGGTAAATGCCTTAGTCAATGAGCGATTACTGTATGACCCACGCCACAAAGTGGCAATTTAATATAGAGATGATACTTCAAGGATGCATGTGAATATAATCATTTATTTACTCTATGTAATGCAAGAAATGTACAAGTATTTTCTCTCACGGTATAAAATCTTCTCTTAAATAAGCAGTTTCCATTCATGTGTATGTAAATTCATGAATCATTTGTTACAAACCCTGAAAACAATGAATCCCTTAGAACACCAAAGAAAAGAAAAATAATACAATAGTTAGCAATACAAATCCAGCAGATTGCAACCTGACTTTAAAAGTTCCCAGAAGTTAATATAGTATTGCTCATTATTTTTTGCTTTTATATATATACACATATAAAAAGTATCTCAATTCAAAATTCGGACACAAAATAAGCATTGTTCTGAAATTATATATAGATATGTACATAAAAAATATATTTTAGTCTAAAAGGCCTTGGTTGAAGCTATTGGTTAGGTAAGGTATAACATTGTCCATGGATCTGTTGTGGACTTCTTGAGCAAAATGGCAGCTGTTCTTGCAGGAAAATTCTTCAGCAATGGTTGAACCCATCCCTGGAGCGGAGGGGGCTGAGGACACAAATATGAGGACGATTAAGAAATGAAACTCATCCCTAAACTAAAAACGAGGTTTCACCACGACAAGGTATTTCACAAAGCGTTGGACATCATCCATCGCCCTGCCATTTCAAAGTACATCTGAAGTTCCTCGAACGCTTATTCCTTGCGTGGTTTATTTAGTTTGTCGAGCGTTTGGACTGTGTACTAGCACTGTATCTGAGCTACCACCAGAAGCGGTTGGGTAGCAGCACTGGGTTCTGCGTTCGAACCCGTGTTGTCTCTGGTTTGGTTGACTTTAACGGACGTTATTTTGTCTTGTTTGGCGTCGCTACTTAAGTTGTCGTCATCGTTTGCGTCGTTGTGAAGTTTCGTGTGTGTTTGACGCTGGTTTCTGGCGCGCGCGTCTTGCGCACACGTCCTGCGCGTTCGCGGATGAACGTCAAGCTGACCTACATAAGCGGCGCGGCGCCGTGTGTCACAGGTAAACAAGGTGGAGTCTAGACCTCTTCCACCCTCTCTTCAAAAGGCTCCTGGGCCGTGGGGTCCAGGGGAGGAAGTCAGGCGGCAAAAAGAGCTTTCAGATGTTGCCCGTTCCTGGAGAAGGTGGAACATGCTCACTGTGAAGTGCACCGGGGGAGGAAGGAGGGAGGGGGTAGGGAAGGGAGGGACGGGGGGGAGGGGAATCAATAGGAGTCTACCAGGAAGAGTCCCTGGACATGAATGAGACCAGGGTCAAAGGAGAGTGGGCAAGCTGGCAGGCCAGGGCTGAACTCTCTGTGATCCTATCCAGTGTGGATAGAAGCGGGGGGGGGGGGATGGAGAGGAGGGGAGATGGAGAGTGGTGAAGGGGTCCCCCCGGAGAGTGTCTGAATGCGTCTGTGAGGGGGAGACGGAGAGACTGGGGTGGGGGTGGTGGTGGGGGGAGTGGGGATGGGGGTGGTGGGGCGTAGAGATGGGAAAGAGGGTGTGTGCGTGTGTGCGTTAAGATAAGAGGTTGAGAGAAGTGTGTCAGGCTTGAGAGAGCGTCTACACGGCCCTCCATCCGTCTGGAAGCGCCAGAGGGGGTCATGGCACAACAAACCGACCTGCCCCCTGGACTGTGGGATCTGCTATGAGCTCCATGAACTCTCCAAACTCTACGGGGACACCAGTGGGGTATCTATCCTCTACCGATGACTATACACAGCGCATCTGCCCCCCTCCGCCTCCCCCCCCCCCAAGAAAATACATCTGATCGAATGCACATCTATTATAAACGACTGTGGATCTACCGCATGGCGCTCGCGCTCAGCGTAGCCTCGTCGAATGCAAACCGACCTTCGCGGGTGCCAAAGTGCCTGTGAAGTCGCACGGCGCCACGGCAACGTTCGCCGATAAAAACCCGGGAGCCGCCCTCGCCATCACTCCCAGAGCTTGATGGGAAGGCATTTGCATCCCCATTAGTGGAAGCCTTTTCACTTATAACAAGTTAGGGAAAAGGCTGTAATTAGGACAAACGGGTTCACTACGGGAGTGTTTGCCTGTAGCGCCTGCATTAATTATACATACTTAGAGGCAATGTTTGTAGGGGGGCGGCGGGTAGGGGGATGGGGGGGGGCACACAGATTACTTAAGGAATCAAATATTAACACGCGCCGTTCCCGCGCTGTGGCGCAGTCTGCGTGGTGGACGGCGCGTGGCGTCCTGGCAGTTATGCGGCGGCCCTCAGTCATTACCGGGAGAAGAGGGCGGTGCGACATCCGCGAGCGGCCATTTGCACGTGGGCGGACGTGAGGGAGGAGAGAGGGGAGGGCTCCATCATCGCTCGCTCTCTCTCTCTCTCTCTCTCTCTCTCTCCCTCTCAACAGATGGTTTCAATAGGATGCCCGTCTGCATACTGAATCAACGCGCGCACTCTCACGCACGCGCACACACACATACACACACACACGCACACACACACACACACACACACAGGTAGACAAACCTAGACGTGGACCATACAGTAAGAGTGAGGTGGCTAAAGAGCCATTTAAGACCAAAAAAAAGGATAATAAAAAAAGAGAGAGAGAGAGAGAAAAATCCCATCGTGGACGGCGAATTGGTGGAGCACGATAAAGGGGCATATGGCGAGTGAAAGAGAAACGATTTGGAGCGGCAGACAGACGGAGAGAGAGAAATGGCAGGAGAGTGGTAGGAGTGTGTGGGGGGGGAGGGAGGGAGGGAGGAGGGGGGGAGCAGTGAGGAGACTCAATAATCCTTTGTCGGTTTTCCTTTGTTTCTCGGAGACTAACCAAGGCCCGTTCCCAGACTTTTCAGAAAATCCTTTCCATTACCCGTCCACCCCACACATGCAAATAGTGTCACAACTGTGTTAATTGCTCTCTAATAATTAGTGCAGAGTTAGAATCCCTATTAATCTAATAAGTAATGTTCCACTCTCTCCAGCCCTCCCAGAGGCCATTGCAAAACACATTTTGAGAGAGCATTTTTAATTCCTCACTCAGTACCCCTTATCAGACATTTAAATGACTTTGAACCATCTAATGCCCCATGTCTAAACATGCTCTAATTAACACTGTCTGAAAAAGCAGAGAGCCTTGAATAAGCTCTCGCAGCAATTAGGAGATAGAACATTAATAAAACCGTGATTATGGGGAAATAATCACAATCCCCCCCCGCCTTCATGTGGTTCCACAGACTGCTGACGCAGGGGGGGCAAGCGGGTTTGGAGGGCGTGGAGATTAGCAAGCATGGCAGGAATCTGCTGGCTGGTGGTTGGAGGGAGGGAGGGAGGGCGGAGAGTGAGAGAAAAGACTGGACGCGAGAAAGGATGTCGCCTGTGATGAGCGCGACTCGGACGTCCGTTAATTACCGGTGGGCTTTGTGGACGGTGGACAGGCGTCATGGTATCTGTCCCGTATTGGAGGGGTTGGCGGTGGTGGTGCGTGTGTCTGTGTGTGGGGGGGGGGGGGGGGGGGGGGGGGGGGGGGGGGCTAGGAAAAAGAAGCAGGGCTGGATACTGTGGCACCTCCAACAATGGCACAGCGGTGATGGTGCTCAATCCGCCCGACGCCTCCCTCGACATTCGCGTCTCGCGCTGCGTTCCCAACCAAACAAATCATTTGACTGCCTGGTCCTCAGCACATTCATCTGATAAGGAATTTTCTGTTCAAACACACGCAAGCACAGAGATTACACCCCACCACACGCATAACCCACACACACACAGGAATGAACGAGGTCGACGTTCGGCCAAACGGCTGGCCATTAGCCCAGCGGCACAGACACCTGAGTTCTGCCCGGACCGGGTCAGCTCCGCGATGTCGCGGAGCGGGCCGGATCGCTCATGTGGGACGTTCCGACGCGTCGGTGCCTGTAGCGGGACCCGCTTGAGAGATGGGTTTGTTTATCAGCTCTCCCCCCAGAGCGTAGCGGGGGAGAACTATTGAGGAACGGTGGCCCATAAATCCAGAGTGACTCCTCAGCTGTTGCCACAGGGCCAGCGGGGATCATAAAGCTATAGTTCACAGTCCCCCTCTTCCCTAACACACACAACAACACACACACAACAGACCTATGTACCAAACCTTTCACACTAGCATTGCCAAAGACAGTAATGTCCTGGGGTTTCAATTCCCGGTGAATAGACCACACGTCTATGGAAGAGCCGAACCGCCGGCCTAAGTTACTACATTTACATGCCCGGGGACTGATATTCAGTAGAGCTATAAAGTTGGAGATGTTGCAGTATCAGTTTTGGTATGGATGCCACAACCACAGTGATGTTTTAGACGCAAACATTTATCTTGGAAACTGGTTGACATCTGGTGGTTGAATTAATGCAAATACTATTCACTTTCCCAGCCCACGGTCATTTGTATTTAAATTGTGCTTTGTGTTTCACACTGGGCTAACACGAATGGAGATCATCATAAATACCTAACTTGCACCTCCCCCTTTTCTTACCACCCCTCCCTCCTCCCTCCCCTTCTTTCGCACAAACTCTCAAAACATAGATAAAGCTGAGCGTAAAATTAAAAAGTACGCGTGTATAGTTGGAGTTTACCCAGAGCATATCCGACCCATTCGACGTGCCACGAGTGGGGCAACAAAAACGGCTTTTTACGGCTCGAGGTACCCTCCCCTCCCTCCCCATCCTCCCCGTCCCCGCACATAGCGCACATAGTGGTTTCTCCGAGGAGCAGCGAGGCACTCACATCAGGTGAAGCGGGCCTTCTATTAGCATTAATTGTTTCTAAGGAGGCGTGCTCGGCCGTGTAAGATATGCCAGACTTAGACGCCAGATGATGGCCCTCTTCTTGAGCGGCCTCCATGAAATGAGACGAGCGCGCGGGGGGTGGTGGGGAGGGGGGCTGTATGAACTATTAATTTCCCTTTAAACATTCATCGCATGGAGAAAAGGGGGAGGTGGGAGGGGGTGGAGGGGGGGCGCTCTCTAGAGGGCGGATGAGCGGGTGGGGGGGGGGAGCGGGCTGAACTCTGACCTGGCGCCGAAACGAAGGTGTGAATATTTCATGTCGGGGGAGGTTCTAGCACGACGCGACGCTTGGCGGTTCGAGCTGAACAGTCCTACTTCCAAAGACACGGAAACCGAACGAGCGAAAGAAGGAGAGAAAGGGCGAAAGGAAAGAGAGAGATCGAGAAAGTAGTTCTCATTCTTTTTCTCTGTCTACTAACAAACGCTTGCTGTCATCCACCCGGAGCCCTCTCACGCGGGGGGTCACGGGGTCGCTGAATCAACGCCACCGGATCAGCGGAACCCCGGTACGGACAGGAACGCGAGCTGTGTTGTCAGAATGCGGCGTTGCGTCTGTGGTACTGTGAGGGGGGTGTTTGTGTGTGCGGCCCTCACCCGTAGCAGTCTCCAGTGCAGTGGTGGTCCTACATGTCTCTGGTGGATTCCGCTGCCCTGGCCAGCCCGTCGGCCATTAGCGCCTCTTCTAGACTCCTGCGTGCGTGGAACACCTTCAGCTCCTGTTCCCTGCGTGCACGCACACACACACGCACGCACACACGCACACACACACGCACGCACAAACACACACGCACGCACCAAACAGGACGACGTCAGGGTCCGTGTGTGTGCAGAGAGGTATCTGGAACTAACCCTCCACATCCCCCCCTCCTCCTCCACATCCCCCCCCCCCCATCTCCACGGCGACAGCCTAATCCCCGCCTGCCGGAGTAGCTCATCACCGGCGCGTCCGTTAAAGCCGGCTCCGCCTTCCTCTGTCTGCTCGCTTCCGTAATTAGAGGTTAACGAAGGCCCGGGCTAAACACAAACAAGGAGCGCCAGCGTCGACCCCGGGGCCTGGGTTTCCTTGTTTGCGTTCAGCCATTATTCCGAGCACGTTCCTCCTAATGGGTCATTATCTACCCGACTCATACTCCGGAGGACTGCGGTCAGCCAGGCCCTAGCAAAGGCAGGAGGAAGGCAGTGACGTGGCCCCCGCGCTGTCTAACGCAGCCAAGCCTTAAGCTCTGGGCTTTGGTTCTCCTGAGAGCTGCCTCCGCTAAGAGCAAAACAAGAGGTCGACCCAGGCATCTCTGTTTGCTAGTATCGCTAGCATTTTGTGTGTGTGTAGGGGGGGGGGATTATA
Organism: Plecoglossus altivelis; assembly: GCA_036571765.1. NCBI lineage: Eukaryota > Metazoa > Chordata > Actinopteri > Osmeriformes > Plecoglossidae > Plecoglossus > Plecoglossus altivelis. The sequence continues at coordinate 2,969,481 of BROE01000015.1, forward strand.
ATATCCCATTTCAGAAAGGACGGAATAATCTGAGGATTCTATTTAGGATAAACAGTCTGTTGCCCTTTTTTGGTATAGCGACATCCCAGGTTGGAGCGTGGATTATCAAATAAAGGCGGGCTAGGCAATATCAAGGCGATCTGGCGCATTGGAACGGGGGTTCCCCTTTCTGGATTACCAGTCCAAGAGGGACTAAATCCCTTCCCTGTTCCCGCCACCTAGGAGAGATATCGCAGAGCAGGACTGTACTGGAGATATGACTGTAACGGTGCTAAACAGTAGTATTGCTGAAAGGATTTTCATTGTGCGCGCAGAGGAGGGTGGAGGGAGAAAAGTGAGAGGAGAGAGAGGAGTGGAACTAAGAGAGAAAGAGAAAGGGAGGACGAGAGAGAGGCGTGGAGCTAAGGCGAGAGAGGGAGAGAGAGGAGGGAGGACGGGGAGGTAAGAGAGAGAGGAGGAGAGCGAGACGGAGAGCGGAGCGGCGGATGAAAGAGAGAGGAAGAGAGAGGAGACGACAGGAGATGTGAGAATAGGAGAGAGGAGAGAGGGGAGAAGAGAGAGGGGAGAAGAGAGAGGGGAGAAGAGAGAGCGGAGAAAGAGAAAAGCGACGACGAGCCATCCGGAGAGGTGAGGAGGAGGGGAGGCGAGGAAAAGATGGAAGCGATCCATTCCACTCCCTCTCCCCCTAATAACCCCGTGCTGGCCAGCTGAGCTTTAATGTATTTTCCAGTTGATAAGCCTCAATGCACCGGGACAGGCAGAGAAGACGAGATGACACCCAGACCCAGACCCAGGCAGACACACACGAGGCCAAGGGACTGCATGGCGGAAGTGCACCCTCATGCCTGGGTAGACACTGCCACCTAGTGGTCACATTCTGTACTCAAGCTGTTGCTTTTGAGCCGGGTACCACCTATATAACAGATAGATTGTTCCGGAAGGTAGCAGGAGAGAGGAGGCCGATCGGCCGGCGTCGAGCTCTCTTGGTCGCGGGCGCCGCTGCCGTTGATCCGCCGTGCGAAAGCGTCCGGCGTCAGAATGCATCAGTCACCTGGGATTCTGTCCTCGACTGCCGTCGTAACCATGACAGGAGGTTCTGACGGGGCTCCTTGTCAGAGTCTTCTTTCGTCATCCAGCCAATCGCTCTCCAAAGATAAGAGAGGCCAGATACGGTTAAAAAACAAAAAACCTTCTCTCTTGGAAACTGAGCCGAACGACGTTCCCTTCAGCCGGCTGAAGGGACTGAGGAACCGAGGAACGTCTCAGGAACATCTAAGGAACGTGCGCACGTCGGCAGGGTGGTATACCGTCTGAGGAGGGCCCAGTGGGTGGTCCTGTGACTCGGAAGGAGGACCAAAGAGAGAGACGTGGAGCGAGGGGACGAGAGAGATGGAAGAGAGAGGGATGGAGAGATAGAGGCAGAGGGAGATGTTGTCTTCCAAGTGTGAGTGACAGTTGAACAGGCATGGGACCATTTGTCATGTCAGGAACACATCAGACGAAGCCGGCTTTTCTGGTTCCCTTCTCTCCACTGCTCCATCACCCCTGAGATCTCCCCCGTCGAGATGCCCCCCCCGGATGTCCTCTCTCTGTCTCTCTCGCTCTCTCATTTTCTCAATCTCACTTTCCATCAGCGGTTTCTCTCTCTGTTCGTCCCCATCTCATCCCGTCGCCTTTTCTTTCCGTTCAGATTCTCTCTCCCTCTCCTGCGCTCGCTTTCCTTCTCATTTCTCCTTCTCTCTCTTCCTCCCTTCCTTTCAATTTCACTTCTTGCCCCGTTTCCCATCTCTGTATCATCTTGGTAGCCGTTTCTGTCACCCTCCCCATCTCTCTCTCTGTCTCTCTCTCTCTCTCTCTCTCTCTCCCTCTCCCTCTCTCTCCCCATCTCTCTCTCTCCCTCCCTCTCTCTCTCTCTCTGTCTCTCTCTCTCTCTCTCCCTCTCCCTCTCTCTCCCTCCTTTTCGCTGAGTCAGAGCTAGCTGAAGCTTCGTTCCTCCTGCTGCTTCAGATTTGTGTCGCCTTTTCTTCTCAGGGCTTTTAGGCTAAGAGAGAAGACAATGGGAAAGCACAGCTGTGCTACTTGAGCTCCTTGTACCTTATTAACCGCTATTGAGGACCAGGATTAGGCCAAGGGCGGCCATGACGCCGTGCCCCCCCTCCAACGCTGAAAGCGAGAGGAAGTCGTTCTCACGACAGAGGCCTCAGCCAGGGTCGACAACGCTAGCGACGTAAAAGCGACAGGGAGAGACCGTCTCAGCCACCGGTTTCTTTGGGAAGCTACTCACACACGGCCCGCTTTCACCCCTTACCGGATATCTTCGTCGGTGACGAGGAAGGGTTTGCAGAGCGGTTGCGACGCGTTGAGCCAGATAGCCGGGTTCTTCTCAGCTGCTGTGGACGACTGGCCCGTGATGGGGGCGGAGCTCATGTGGAGGGCGCTGGCGATGGCGGAGAGGAGGGTCTTGTCCGTGGTGTCCGGACCCAAACCTGAGGGGGGGAGGGGGAGACAGAACCCAGGGGCGGGGGGCACAGGGTGAGTCGGTGATATTAAGCAAACAGATCAGTTTTCTGGACTCTGATCACTGAAATCCAGTATGAATTTCTGATCCATGTTGAATGTAAACTCAACCGTCTCTCTCCGTGTCTCTATCTGCCTCTATCTACCTATTGAACGGATCCATATTGCACCACGTACGTGTGTGGATGCGTGCGGTAAACCAGGCTGGTCACCACCTAGTGGAACACCACACCCCCCCGCGTGCTTGTTCTGCCCGGCAACAAGGCCGCTCGCTCTTACTTTGCAAGCCTTTGGGGAGCTCCATGGTCCGGAGGACCTCCTCCGTCACGTCCGACGACCGCAGTCCCTTCAAGCGTTTCTCCCAGAAGAGCTGGAGGAGAGAAGAAGAGGAGGTTGGCTGATGGAACAGAGGCTACCCTCGCTGGAACGGGGGTGTGTGGGGGGTGTGGGGGGTCTAAGGGGGGTCTCTCTCTGTAGCCCACAGATCTAACCTTGTCTGCCCCCCTCAGCTCACAGGACCTGTTACAAGGTCTAGACGCCCCCCCCCCCGGACTGCACTGATAGGATGGGACGCCACGAGGACACCAAGGGCGTTTGGCGTCGACAGGGAGGTTTAAGAGGAGAGTCTTAATGGGACTGCGAAGTGGCTTTGATAACAAGGGCACGCCGATCGATAGTTCTCATTTTCTTACTCCGGAGCGCCGCGCACGCTACGTTCTCAGGCCACTCCAATCGATGACTGCGTCTTGTTGCACCCCACGCACAACCCCTACGCACACCCCCTACGCACACCCCCTACGCACACCCCCTACGCACACCCCCTACACACACCCCCTACACACACTCCCCCCCAAAAAAGACAAGTCAAACCTTGTCTAACAGGCGCTGATCACATGCCAGTTAGAGAAAGACGAGTCAATCATGTGATCGCCCCTCCGCCCCTCCCACTTCCCCCATCTTAGGATCGAGCGTCTTGGCTCCCGGCGCCCGTCGTCACGCCTGCCGCGCCTCCTCTTCCCCCCCGGCGCGCCGTCTTTATTACCTGCCTCTTTATTACCTGCCTCTTTATTATATACGATAATGCCTTCACACGTAATTGGCTGTTGTCAGGGTGACTGCCAACGCCCCCCCCCCCACGCAACTCTACTTTGTAATTTCCTGAGAGGTGAAGGAAGGGAGAAGCGGGGCTGAAAGACACGGAGGGAGAAAGAAAAGAGAGAGAGAGAGAGACAGAAGGCTGGGGGTGGTGCGGCAGGCGGGTGGGCGGGCGAGAGAGAGGCAGGCATGAGGACTAGAGGAAGCTCTATCGCCAGTACCCGATCGCCCAAGCGGGAGATTCATTTCCAAATCCTAATGAAACTTTCCCCTCCATCCGTGTCAGAGGGAGAAGTGTGTCCCGGCTGTGTGTGTGTGTATGCGTGTGTGTGTTTCCCCCTTAGTTCTCCATTGACTCCACAGCCTCATTAGCCACAGGTCTTTCAGTCTCATTAGTCCCTCAGGAGTCTAAGTGTGACCGCTCTCCCTCCTCTCCCCAGGGGCTCAGACGTAGTGACAACACCGGGCTGAGCTAGCTAACTACCTGCGTGCTACCGACTAGGGTGAACTCCTTAAAGGTCACGTGCTGTCGGATTCCGCCGCACGTGTTTAGTTGGACGGTCGCACGTTCGAAACGTCGCGGCAACACGCGGCCGGCGTTTCGTTTATTGACAAGATGTGGGGTGAAAACGTAAGGAACGCCGAGTGGAAACGACGGAAGCGGCCGACTGGAGTCTCACCTGCAGTGCGCTGTGGGTAATGGGGAGAGCAGAGTGGCTCTCGCAGATGCGAGTGCGGGGGGGGCCAAATGATCTCTCCTGGGCAGAGGGAGTTGGGGGAAATTGCTGAGCGGGCAGAATTGTCTCCGCTGTCTATTTGCGGGAGGCAAGAATCCCACCCCCAACTGCACACACCCATATTCACATGCGCAAGCGCACACACTCCCTCTGAGAGTCACCTCTTAGGTTAATCCTGTCCTACTACACCTACTCAGTGCCTGCGTCATCATAAATCTGGGGCGCATGCGCAGACACACACGCGCCTTTAACGAGACACGCCCGCACACCTGTGCACATGTCCCGCGGAAAAAAGGAGATCACAACGAAGAAGCGTAACAATAAACACACGCAAATGTCATGAATCCTAACCCGCTAACACGTAATCGTGAATTCATTGCAATTTAACACACGCGTACGCTCTCCATATTACGTTTAAGAGGTTGATAACGTTGCACCTTAACATCCGTAACGTAAACCAATGCCCACATGAAGTTTCGCACCTACACGTCTGAACGAGTGCAGCAGCCAGCGAGAGGAGAAGCTACCAGCAAATTACGAATAACTATTCAGACTCCATATTTAAAACTAACGTCTGGTTCTCTCCGTTGCGAGTTGTTCTCACGTTGACTAACTCTGTGGTGACTGTACATCGGCCCTGAGGATCTGTGGGCGTTCATCGCCCTCTAGTGTCCGACATTGTCTACAGCATCCTGGGTCTGTTCCAAAAGCCTTACGTAAGAGGTTTAGCTTGTCAAAACCGCTATGACGATTTTGTCCCACATGTTCTTCTCCAGGTTTTGAGATCAAAAGATGCCGTCAGCCCACAGATGAGATAAAGCTGCAGATCATTTGAAAGCTTACTGTAGTATCGAGTCATCGTTTTTTTCTTCTTTCTATATATCTGGCTCGATTGTACGCAACATCAAAGTGGGCCGTCTTCCGTTTCCTAGCTTAGGTGAAAAAAACCTAACTCTGCCCTCTCCCGGTTTGACGTTCTCTCTGCGTAAGATACCATACAAAATAGACTGCAGTGTGCCCAGGCTGCCTTCAAACAGACACCAGCCTCACTGCTCTTCAGGATGCAAGGCTGGATACTCATGATCAGGCCCTTACCCTGCTTCTGGGCTCTTCCAGTGCCGGGAGCATTCAAAAAAAATAAAAAAAATACAAACTGCCGGTGCGCATGTGTCTGTGCCATGTGTGTGTGTGTGAGTTTGTGTGCGTGAACCGTGTGAGCCTCACCTGTCGGGGTTGCTCTGTCGCTCTCTGGAGATCTGTTTTCACCTTGTTGCTCGGATGGTTGACCACTTTAGTGACGGGCTGTTTAAAGATGGAGGCTGTCTGTCGAATGGGGAGGGCCGTGTTGAGGTCTGGTTTGCCCTGGAAGGGGAGCAGGGGAGGAGAGGAGAGAAACGGGTTTAGTAAAAGGAGCGAAGAGAGGAGAGACAGGGAGGGGTGAGACAGGTTCTGTCAAAGGAACAGAGCGAGGGCAGGAGAGACAGGGCAGGAGAGAGACAGGTTCCGGAAGGGGGAAGAGAGAGGAGAGACAGGGCAGGAGAGAGACAGGTTCTGGAAGGGGGAAGAGAAAGGAGAGACAGGGCAGGAGAGAGACAGGTTCCAGAAAGGGGGAAGAGAGAGGAGAGACAGGGCAGGGGGGGAGAGAGACACGTTTTCCTGAAGGGAAGCAGGGAGATTGGAGGAGAAACAGGTTGGGCGAGGAGCAGAGAGGAGAGGACAGAAGAAAAAAGGAGAGACAGGTTCAGTCATGACAGGAGAAGGAAAGGACCGGCATGAAACAAAAAACTGTGGGAAGGAAGAACTTGGCAAGCCGTGCCAAGAGTACCAAAGGTACCAAAGTCCTCAGGGAGGTGGTTTGGCTATCAGGAATGCCTTGTGCCAAACATGCCGGATACCATTCGTCTAACAGCGGAAAGTCCACTTCAGAGAACTCCGAATGGCCGAAGCACATCAGACGCTGTTTCATTTTGTACCCCTTGGCCTACATGTGGCGAATGAATTTTCACTCGTGAGAGCGTCTCACGCGTAGTTTGCGTTTGCGCGTGCGTTCGAATACGGCGCACGAGGCGAGAGCGTCTACGGGCCACAAGGAAGTGGACGCTACCGTAAAAGGGAAGTTCCGGAACTGGTTTATGGCTGTATTGTTATACAGACGTCAGAACTTCTGGAACAAAAGCGTTTCGGAAGGACAACGCATTCGTACGGTCCAAGGTCTAATCTAAGATTCTTCAAACCCCAGGAGTTTGAGTCAGACGTCTCAGTTTGTGGTGGAGCACGTTTAAAAGACACGGTACGCCCAGCGCCACGGTCAATGCTAAGTGGCCATTGCGAAAGTGACCGTCGAAAGAGAAGCAATCCGGTCACCGCGGGTGACATTGACACGGGCAAAGGGACGGTAAGGGAGGCGTGGCCAGGAGCGAGTCTAAAGTGCAAACGCCCTGCAGTGACGCTGGCAGAAATGTGTTTGGCATTCGCGTGGGCGTTTCCTGCTGGGGCGAGGCGTTCGAATTGGGTGTGGGTGCAGTCAGCAACGAGGGGGTTAACTCTGATCTGTGGTTTGGCAGCCACGGCAGGAGGGCTGAGGAAGGGAGGGGAGGTGTGTGTGCGCGCGTGTGTGTACGTGTGAGAAAGTGTGTGTGCGTGTCGGGGGGGACGACTCCTCCCTAGCGACGACATGGGGAGAGCTACCCGAGCGAAGCGAGGCTACAATGCCGCCCTGCGCAACTTAGTCAAGCAGACGCCCTCTAAAAAGACAGGCCTGTCTCGGAGAAGGATCTGACAGCTGGGGTCCCAGGGAGGCGAGATGGCCCAAGACGCTCGCCACATCAGGGCGCGCAGAGCTCAACTTGAGACGGCACACTTGTTAGCGCTGTCTGCTACATTCTGCTCCTTGTCAAATGAAAGGCTGCCTCCGCGCAGACGACTACCTGCTGTCTAACCCTGCCGCTGAGCGACACGTAGTAAATCTCAGGGCTATTTATGAATCAAGCCGACTCGTCCAGCCGCTGCTTTGCTTGATACATAACACGTTGTGAACGCCGAGTGCGCGAGACCTAGCGTTGACACTTTCGGTTCACTTTTAGGCCCTCAAGCTTTGGAGATAACCATCTAAAGACAAGCGCAATGCAGACAGCAGCATGCAGAAAATAACAACAGATGCTTGTCTCCTCCCCTCCCGGGTCAGGAGCGTGCGTGTGTTTGCCTGTCATGTGCCGAGCGCTCCTCACGTACGCAGCTAGCTTCGGTACAGGCCGGCCGAGAATGTGTTTACCGACTTGTCCTAGATTAGGAGTGAGGTGCGTTCAAGCAAGATGGCAACGTGGCCCAAGTCCAGATTTACAGACAACAAAACCCACGCCAGGGGACCGTGGCAAAGACTGGAGCTACGCCTGCGTGCACACGTGCACGCTCCCACACCGTGCGCACGCACACGCTCCCACGCACGCTCCCACACCGTGCACACGCTCCCACACCGTGCGCACGCACCCGCTCCCCACCGCTCAAGAACACACAGACACACACACACACACACAGACACACACACACACACACACAGACACACACACACACACACACACACACACACCGCTCTACAGGCTCCAGCCTGCGTGTTTATTCCAGGATATTTTGAGCGCGCGGCTCACGTGACCAGCGCATAGGAAGGGATTTGAATGGAGAGCAACGTCCGGCGAGGAGGGAGAGCCTGGCTGGGAGCAGGTTGGGAAACGCTCAGATGTTCCTCAGCCCCAGCGCCAGGATTGGCTCCCGGTTGTGTGGGCCGTGCGGGGCCAAGCATTCTTCAGATGTAATCTGGCCATCCGTCTGCTGGCTGCGTCACCCCTCCCCCCCTCCTCCCCTCCTCCCCCCTCCCCCCCTCGAGACTCCACAGGGAAGGCTCCCGAGGGCTGCGGTAACTGTGGGAAGCCGAGGGCCGCCAGAGGACCGGGTTGTAAAACATCCAGGGCCGTCGCGGGGGCGGAGGAGCGTGGAGGAGCGCGGAATGGGCGTGGGACACAAAGGCCGGGCCGCTTTTCATCCAGGCTCTCGGGATTCTCTCTCCGCCGAGGTCGGACGAACGGCTTACGGCCTCTCTGAATCCGTGGCTTGTCGCCGTCCTCTGTCCCTTTCCGCTTCAGCCCCTCCCCCGCACCACTGTTTCCAAGCTGGGGGAGAGGAGAGGGGGAAGGGGGGGGGAGGGAGAGAGGAGTGGGGGGAAGGGGGGAGAGAGAGAGAGAGAGAGAGAGAGAGAGGAGTGGGGGGAAGGGGGGGGAGAGAGAGGAGTGGGGGAGTGGGGGAGGGAAGGAAAAGCTTCCAGCGAGCCCAGGAGACTTTAAGCAGAGCTGCCTGGTTGCTCTTCCCTCGTCCCTGTGAAGGGCGGTGCCGGCGTGCGGCGCTATTATCTGTGGATCCTGGGGTGTACTGGTCGCGAGATTACAGCAGCACGCCCACGCAAAGCGCTGAGGCAAGAGCAGCACGTCTAGAAGGAGGACTATTCCTCTGGAGAAAACGGCACAGGGACACAGGCAGCGGGGGCCATCGCGGGCAGCGACGCGGCCCGCTTCCCATCTCGCGGAGGGATATGAAGAACGACGGCGGTGGGAGTGCTGCACGCGCGCACATGACAGCTACGCTCAGAGTCGAGTCACTGCCCTGTGGGAAACGCAGCGTTTTGACACAGGGGGTTGTCGTCAGAAACGGGCGTGAGCACGCCCAGCGTGCGTGTGCGCGCGCCTGCGCCTCCGACACTTCCATATTTGGCCGTGCGTCGGATCACATGACGAAACTCTCCCTCCGGACCTAGATAGGCTTGATCACAGTCCATCGCCGCGAACACGCCCACACACTGCCTGGCTTGGCGTTGTGGACAGAGCCTAGACTGGGAAACAAGGGGTTAAGGCGTAACCCAATACTCTGACGAAAACAACCCTGATTCCTTTTCTTTCCTTTACCATCCTTTTTACAAATTGCTGGAAAAGTCAAGCAGACCGTCTGGAGACCCATTGATTGGGTGTGCTTTCAGGGAGGTTTTCGCGCAAAAGGATAGTATAAAAGGCATTTCGAGACGCAAAAGAGATTTGCGATGATTCGAGAAAGCTTTAAGCAGCGGTCTCACCGTTCACCACAGTACACAAGTCGGACAAGTTGTTCCGTCTGAAAGTCTAATCTTTGGTAACGTCGTTCTGGCACACTTACTCCCCTGCTGCGCGGAGGTTCAAAAAAAAAAGGTGGTTCGCGCCGCGCGTTATTAAAGGCTCAGTGGTTTTATAGCTCTGAGGCTTCGGCGCGAAACGCCAGCGTGTTGGAGCTGGAGCTTGTTCTCTCCCCGGCCTGGGCGTTAGCGGTTAGGGGCGGCGGCGGCGGCGTTGCAACACCCGTGCGTCACACTGTACCTTGGAGAGGCTGAGGTTCTCCTGGCGTAGCCTCTGCTTGTTCTTCTGGAGTTTGCTTGGCATCATCTTGCCCGTTCGGAAGTCGAAGCATCCCAGGTCCACCGAGTTGCCGAGGTAACGGGACAGCTGGGGTTTGCTCCGGAACTTCTTCCCCGTGGGACTGAAGGGGGACGCACGCGCACACGCACACGCACGCACACACGCACGCACACACACACGCACACACAAACAACAGTCAGCAACAGGCTTGCACTGTTACATAAACAGAATAAGGGAATGAAGTCAGCATGAGGAACGTCAGTAGGATTCCGACTAGGTTTAGACTTGGCTTTTCAACAGGCGGCTCAGATAACATCTTTGCGACTTTAAAAGACAGTAGTTGAGAGTTGTGGCCATTTACGACAATGTATCAAGAAACAAATCTGACGTTCCAGACAACCTCGGCTAAGTTCCTTGGAAACATTCTAGCTGCTCGTTCCCAGAACATTCTGGGACACGAAGCCCGCTCCAACTAGGCATACGTTTGTCTGAGGCTTTTCTCAGAAACCAGAAGGAAAAATATCTCGATAGCGGAACACTTCGCCCGATGAAATGAAATGAGCCCGGCCGTACCGAGCCTAGACAGGCCGGTGGTGTTATTCCTGTGGTGGAGCGAGGCTGGAGAAGCCTTTCGCAGGACCAGGTCCTTGTATTTATAGTGTTTGACCTCAGCCAGTAAACAGATTAGCTTTAATGGAAACCTCATAAGAACCCATGCCAGGTTTAGGACAGAGAACAGGCCACACTTGACTGGACTACGGATGAAGAAAACACCAACGTGGGCAACCGAACCCCCCCTCGCGGGCGCAAACGAGCACAAACACATCTGAGAACATGAAGATATTAGCCAAGCTATAAAGCAGACAGAAAACCAAAGCAGGCAGACGATTCAAGAGAAAAAAAAAGGCCAGCTAGATGGAAAGATCTTAGCTGCTGCCATAGGCCTAGTCTGCATTGAAGTGGCTAGCGCCCAGCCCGTGTGCTCTGCCTGCTCGTCTCGCACACAGCACAACATGCCATTAGCATCCGCAGACTGATTTCCATAGGCGATCTCTTAAAGAGGCAGGGACGGAAAACCCGTTCGCAGTTGGACTCCAAAGGATCGAGAAATTCGACCACCCAAGAGTTCCCCCGCATCCCTTTCCTCTTTACTGCCCCCCCCCCCCCCAAAAAGGGCGTGGTAAAAAAAGGTATGAGGACATTATAAGGACCACCGAAGGTCAATTAAAACAAAATGCTTCACGTTGCCATTCAGAAACCACGCGGTTCAGGTCCACGACCTGGTAAAACTCCATCTACAAAACAACGCTCTCCCTTGCTTATGTGTGGGGAAACCCTGTTCTATGCCCCTGCCCGAAACAAACCAGCCTGTACCAGGGCACGAAGTCCAAACCAGAGTCTGGATGTTGCCCAGTGACCTTGGAACAGGCTGCGGTGTTGTAATCCTGCCGGCCTCAGACCAAGTTAGCGCGCTCCCGGAGGCCGCAGGGCCGGTCGCGGTGGCATAGACCTGTTAAGAACAAGTCCTTTCATACAGCCTGTTTGAGGCGGACTCGTCGCTCCTTCCAGCTGCCTCGCTGTTCTGGTATTGGTTAAAAAGGTCTGGAGCGGGGGAGGGGGTCATTGCGGAGCCGGCATTAAGACGGCAGCGGATGTAGTGGCGGAGCCGTGTCGATGTCAGGGTCAAAATGGTAGACGGACCGACTGCTGACGTCAAACGTCAAATTCACCAGCGTGCTATCTGCAACCCCCCGGACGAGCCGCCTTTGTTTGGGGCCGGCGTCAACAAACTGAGCCGCCACGAAGAGAGATCTTTCTGAGGGGCAGTGTCACGGCCGGTTCGTAGAGAAGGGCTCTCCCCCCCCCCAATCAGCCTAGTTTCTCCAGCGAGCGGACAAAATGGAGCGAGGCCCTGCGACGTCATCACACAAGCGAAGGCGGGTTCACTCGAGTAGAAACGGGGAGTGTTTGGACGAGGGCACGGATGAGGGATTTCAAGCGAGCGGAGGGCTGAGCGGAGGGCTGAGCGGAGGGGTGGTATTGACGTTGCCGGCGGGGGTTCGCGTTACATGATGTGTTTGCTCGAACCAAACATCCACAAAACCGGGCCGGTCTCAGTACTTCCTTCAAGCCGCGCATTTTTTCAAATGCCGAACCCTTGAGAAATTCCTCCAGGTACGAGACACAATAGCTTCGACTGGCCTAACAGGGAAGGGGGAAACTGTTGGAGATAAGCACGCTCTTTTTCCACTGTGATGTGTCAAAAAGTCACAGCTGTCAGGCCTGGATGAAAAAGACGCTTCTTTTTTTTTTGCGGTGCCTCTGAGGCCGTTCTCAACCGCAGGTTTGCGACGCACGCAGGCAGCGACTCGGCTGATACCGCCATTGGAACCGTCGCTTTTGAAGGCGCGCTGGGTCAGGTCGTGAGCCGTCGCGCACGCAGGCAAAGTTAACCGTTCCTCCGCACCGAGCAGAGAGAGCCCGTGTCCAGCGGAAGCAGAAATGACTAGGCTGAGGGTGAGAACAGTATGACTCAGACGTGAGTCAAAATAAGAAGTCGCCACACAGCACAACATTTCCGGAAAGACAACCCCTGCTCACTGACGCACGCTCGCGCTGACGCACGAAGGCCTAGAGAGCCTATGTGGCTAGTCTGGGCTAATTGGAAAGCTCGCAGAGAGCTGGCTGTGTACCGTTGCCCTGTGGGGCCGCACGGCAACGCTGGTGGTGGGGAGGAGGGGGGCGGGGAGTGTGATCTAGGAAGAAGTCCAGGTGGGTCATCTGGGCCAGGGGGCTGAGAGAGCAGGCTGGGAAAGGGGGGGGGGGGGGTCCTCCCCTGTGTGCCCTGCCTGCTGAGAAACGCTCCGTCAGCGAGACAAAAGGGGTGTGGGGCTGGAGGAGCGCTGTGGTTAGCCTACGCCGAGGTAGAGAGAGAGAGAGAGAGAGAGAGAGAGAGAGAGAGAGAGGAGAGAGAGAGAGAGGAGAGAGAAGAGAGAGAGAGAGAGACAGAGAGAGAGAGAAGAGAGAGAGGAGAGAGAGAGAAGAGAGAGAAGAGAGAGAGGGAAGGAGCGGAGAGAGATGGGGGGGGATGGGAGAGAGAGAGAGAAGGAGAGGAGAAGAGAGAGGAGAGA
>BROE01000015.1:2982588-3011038 GCA_036571765.1 Plecoglossus altivelis
AGAGAGAGAGAGAGAGAGAGAGAGATGGGGGGAGGGGAGAGAGAGCATGCCGTGGAAGAGTGCCCCCTGCCCTTCACTGGCAAACACGTATTAACCCCTTCATGGCTGCGCGCTCTGGAACCGGAGCCAGCGAGATAGCGTAGGGTCGGGGAGCCAGCTGAGCGGAAAGTCAAAACGCAGGGAGACGGACTGGCAGCTCCACAAAGCTCCAATCGACCTGGACCCCGTCAGGCAGCCCGAGTCCGACCGTTCCGATTCGATTCATGAATTCATTTGCGATAAGCACAAGACAGTCATCCGGTGCCCTCGAATTCCCGCTCTGTTTATGACCGCCAAAACGAACAGCACGGCTAACGCTGTTATATGCTAATTAAAGTGCCGCAGCTTGAAGCCTACTTTTCATTACAACTGGAATTCATGACTCCCAACACCACAAAACAAACAGGAAATGTTCGCTTCAATGGTCTGTTGTAACACAACCTCAGATCTGAATCCAATTATCAACCAGTACTCTATACTGGTGACACTTGCTGAATTCAGCTCCCGTAACACAGAGCAGTGCTCCGTGGAGAGGGGGAATGGGCACGTTGGTTAAATTGGTCTATTAATTACCCTGAAATGCTCACATTTCCTGGTGCAATTGCCCTAGTGTTCTGCCAATCACCAGGCTCGTTTTATTATCCGCAATAAGAAAGCCTTGTTGCCGTGTAGCCTAGCCTGCTGTCTTCAGGCAGGGAGCTACCATGTAGAGCAGTCTTTCTCAGCCTATGAAATACGCTAACAGTTGAGATGAAAACCTCACCCTTCTCCCGCGGAAGGGCACAGCCGAGTGGCTGCAGAACAGCTCAGCTTAGCACGGCGCACAACAGCGAGCCGCGGTGCACGCAGTTAACCACCACTTCAGCTGTTAACCCTTTCTTCCGTAGCCGTCGACACAGCTGTGTCTCGCGCGCGCGTGAGCGCGCACGCACCCGACACCCTTGCCCTCAAAATGGCTTCCTCATCCTCTCCACGGTCGGGCTGGGCTGAGGCGCCGTCTTGCCTGGTTCAGATAAGGCAGACAGGGGTATTGATCACGTTTGTTCAATGGGGAAACGGGTAGCAAAAGGTCGTCTGCATTCTTGACCGTTCAAAGGGATCGTTAGTATTGCGAGTCGCAAATGCGATTCTATTGCCTGGCAAGCGACTCTACATTACCAGTCGTTCTAGGTAAATAGGGCACTTGCATTGCATCACACAGTGATCCTCTACGCAGTTGTGCTGCCGCGGAACCATATCTAGCCTCAGAGCAGGCCAGGGCCGTGAGGGAAAAGTGAGCTAAGCTCTATCTGAGCACGACCGCGAGTACGCCCTCCGCTGCGAGTGACCCCTGACCCCGACCTGAGAATTTGGCGCGTCAAACCGTGACCTCTGGAACCTCAAAAGGGCGCCCGGATTCAGGGTGTCGCGCAAAGCAGACGGGCTCCCGCGGTTCGGCTTCCTCTTGTGCCATCAGGCAGGCTCCAGCTGTCTCCTTAACACCAGCCGGGTGTCATTTCGCACCGCGGCACCGTCGGAGCTCCACCCCCACGCGGGACCACGTGGCCCCGCCCTCCCTGCTCCCGCCCACTGCCTCTCTGGATCTGCATTGAGCAGGAGTGACTCCCCGTGTGCTAATTGAAGCAGCTGATAGTGTGGGAAGAGAGGAGCAATAACAGGCTCGTTCTGTTACAGCTGAACCCCCCGCGCGAGAGAGCCTTTGCCGGAGGGGGGCAGACAGATACAGAGAGGAGGAGGTGTGGGAGGAGGAGGTGTGGGAGGAGGGTCGCAGGGAGAGAATGACTCGCGAACAACACCGTCGAAGCGACGTGACCCCCCGCGGAGGAAATACCTCAGGGGTAGCAGGCGAACGTCAGTCCCTCCCCCGCTACCCCTCTCCACCATCCCCCCGCCCGCCTACTCCACGCAGGGACTAGTTAGTCCGGAAGAGCTTCGGAGACGCGACGCGCGGGAGGGCCTTTGCAAGCGTCTCCCTTCCTCCGGGCTTCTTGAAGGGAAGGCAGGCGCACGTTACCCAGAGTGCCGACGCGGGGCCGCTTTACAGCCGCTCTCCTGCCCCCGGTAACCTCAGACAAACCTGACACCCACCCCCACCCCCTCCACCCCAACCCCCACCCCCATCGTCGCGACAACATGAATAGTGCTCGGCTTAGGAGCGGAACCTGGGAGAGACGTTACAATACAAACACGCTTGCACACTGCCCCTCTGTCTGCGGGAAACACCCAACGCGTCGAAGGGAACGTTCTCAAATCGAAAACGGGCATGCTCGGTCCCTGTTTCAGCCCCAAAGACGGGCAAAAAGCCCGCCCAGGTCTGAGCTGTTCCACCACGTGGGCTTGAGACCAGCCCGTCGGACGCAAAGGCTCGACTATTTTCTCAGCTACTCTCAGCCTCCGCTCACCAAGAAGTGTGAATGTAACACCACAGCCCGCTGGGCCGACAGGAAGTGAAAACAACGACCCGGAAAAACGCACGGCTGGCGCTGCGCCTCCGGGCCCGTCCGCCCGCTGTCGCGCAACGGCGCCCCGAATCCTACGCGGCGAGAAAACACGCACCTGAGTCGTGTTATTTGAATAGAATTAGCCCCCAGGGTTTTTTTCTCACTGAGACAATAAGGACTAGCAGCACACAGGACGAGCTCATAGGCCCAGGATGCATGGCAGCCAGAGTCACACTCCAGAGGCGTAAGCCTTCGGGGCTTTTCTCTTCAAACGCAGAAGAGGGGGGATGGGGGTAGGGCCCATCTAGGCTGTTAACTTGCCAATGCTTTTTAACTGAAAAAAGAAAAGATGATGGTCTTAGGGGGGGACGGGGGGGGGACGACACACACGTGAAAAGCGGACACAAGTTTTGACGATTCGTTTCAGATCTAGGCTTCACTGCATTTTCATCACAGAATCACTGCTGTGTGCTTCGACCGCACATGCAAGAAGGCGTGCGCGCACACACACGTACCCACACACACACACACGTACCCACACACACACACACACACACACACACACATACACACACAGTGATGTATAGTTAACTATTTGGAGTGAGAGCCCCCAATCTAATCCCAAACAACAGAAGAAAACTATATACTCCAAATTTCATGTTGTCATCACAAGCCCTCTGACCATCGATTCATCAAATTAGTTCATGTCCACGTACTTATTAATAGATTAAAACATAGGCCTACTGTGGCGTAGTTGTCTTGTAATGCGTATCAACAATGTAACTAGCTCTAGCTAGCTCTGGTACTGTAATCTTATCTACAATACTTCTTTCATGTATCTAGTTTTAGGATGAAATGTGGCAATGTTGCTTGCGGCAGGGTACTGCACTGAAGGTGTTGCTAACTTTTCTGTTGTTACAGTTCCCATATCTCACTGTGTGATCATGGAAGGAGTTCAACAGAACGACGAATGAGAATTCCAACCTCGAAAGCAGTTACCGTTATCAAAGTTCACGTTCGGATAAATAATTTAAATGACTGATCGTTACCTGTAGTAATACACATCGCTCTTGCCAGCGCTGAGCCCTGACTTCCGGATCACTTCTTCTTTCTTCCAACCCGGGGGCAGAGCAGGGCAATCCGTCCTCTTCCTCTCCATAATCATTTATGAGTTTATAAGGGGAATAACCCCGATGTCGTCTAAATCAGCTAATCAAGTTAAAATGATGGTAAAAGTCCAACGTTAAGTGTCGCTCCAACGTGTGAGCTTAAGCTGACCCAGTAGACTAACGATGTAAGACGTTCCTTGTGGCTGTTTCTATCTGTCCTAACGTCAGAAATCAAACTTATTTCCGTTGGCGTATCTTATCGCTTCTTCTATAATGACGGTTGACAGTTTTCCCCGTTCGATCCTCAACTATCCATAACCGAGTGACGGCAAATATCTCCCGGCGCTGCTCGCAACGCACACACCGCGGTGCAGTGACGTTCTGAAATTTCAGCACTTCCCACACACACACGCACACACACACACACACACACACTGACCCAGCGCTTGGCAACCAACACTGGCTCGCTCAGTCATGCCCCGCCTATGGAACCCTCCCGTCATTTCTCGGTTCTCCCTCCCACGTCTTCAAATCTCCAAGTTCCATCGATGAATAGGCGACTCCGCACATCGAATCGTTCGCTTTTGCTTATTGAGCTGCAACATTTGCCACGAGAAAGCATCGCGGTGTTTATTATAACGTGGCGATCACAGATAAAATGGTCTTTTTTGGGGGCACCGTACGGAACCCAGGGATATATAATAGTCGTACCGTACTCATGATCGTTTCATTGAGGTTGTCGGTCCTGAGAAATGTGTTGACGCCACATAATCCAGACGGATTGCCTCCAACCAAAGACGCATAAGCAACTATCAAAACTTGTCGCGGCCCTGAAGCGAAAAAGAAACTAATGAAGTGAATTTCCTCAAAGACTCTCCTGCACTGAAAACGCTTGACACATAACGCACACAAAGTTTTGTCAGCATACTTTTATTTTCATTTTAGAGGTGTTTTACGTAGTAAGGTATTGAACCCCAGTTTTAGGATTTTGTACAGTGCAGTTTCATTCAATGTATATGTGGAAATGCCATGCCACCATGCCATCATCTCCTCTCAAAATAGCTTGCTCTTCCACACACCCAAAACATATTTTAAGCGAAACCCAACCTGTGCCCTGAGTGGTAGTGAACACGAGAAAGAAGAAGCCCATTGATTATATTTCAGTTATCTTCTTCTCGACTTTGTTAGTTTGATATGTATAACATATGATGATTCAACCTATTCTCTGCTTGTGACAGGTTTCCATAGAGAAACGACCAATCACTAATGAAATACACACCGAGAAGCAAATTCTAGGGCCAAACTCCCTTCTTACTTTCACATTCACTATGATCCCACAGGACTACGAAGGCTAAACTGACTCCTGCTGTTGATCACCGTGTAAGACGTGCAGTTAATGTGTTCCTAGAAGACTTGCGTGGCCTTGCCACATCTCATTTATGAGTACTTGAAGATTGCTGCCTGCCCTGGCAGTATCTGATACCAAAAAAAAAATCTTTCCAAAGATGCTTGGATTCTACGCTTCAATCGGTGCTCCGGCATGATCTCGTAGATATAACCAACATACAAACGGTTGAGAAAATGCAGAAGATCATGATCGGTGCAAGCACAGCATCTTAACTCCCCGTCCAAACCCCAACAATCCACCCACTCTCCCTGTCCTCCCTCCCAGTCGCTTCTTGTTAGCGGCTCTCCGAAACGACCGTTGCTTCACTCCATTGAGGAACATCAAAAGGCGCTGACAATAGGAGATTGAACCCTAGCGCAGAGACAACAGTGTGCCCCATGCTGCTTATTGTTCATGTTAGACTGCGAGGGGAGAGGGAAACAGACCTGCCTGTATTGATTAGAGAGACAAAAAAAAGAAGCCTATCAATTGGAGGATACATTGGATGTTCAGAATTCATAGTTTATTCTTGTGTCCTTTTCATACTTGAATATACCAAGCTTTGCATACCACAGTTTCTGTTCTTGTACTAAACGCAGCTATTTTGCCACTAGTTTACAATAACACTGTCCTTATTCACCCCGTTCACGATGCATGAAATGTAGTCAAATTCAATCCGTTTGACAAAATCTACCTTTGATTCAAAACAAGT
Organism: Plecoglossus altivelis; assembly: GCA_036571765.1. NCBI lineage: Eukaryota > Metazoa > Chordata > Actinopteri > Osmeriformes > Plecoglossidae > Plecoglossus > Plecoglossus altivelis. The sequence goes on from BROE01000015.1 coordinate 2,988,277, forward strand.
ATTGTCTGATTTTTCTGGTTGGAAAATGTTCTTTAGTAAAATTGGTCTGTGTGTAGAAACATGTCTTTTGGTATTAGCCTACATTTGACCTGTTTCTGAACAATTTAAACATGTGGTTAGTTTTCATTTGGCCATCAAATTTACTCGGCGAAGCCGTATCATTGCTCATAGAAGCTGATCTTGAGTCAGTTGTTTCGTCTAGTCTAAACTTACTTGCCAAGACGTTGACTGGTGCAAACCGATCTCAGACCTGCACGTAGCCAGTAACTTCACCCGGGACACTTGAATTCATAGCTTGCTAATAGCTTTGAGTTGGTAGAAGAACCTTGTTTGCACCCGCCGACGGTACAGTAGCTAGGCTAGCTAGCTAGCAAAATATACCAAGTTGTCGTTGTCTAAATACAGGAAACGTATCTTCCTAACGACGAAATAATGTTTCAATTATTACAGTAATCTTTGCATTCACAGAATGTTCGGTGACAGGATGAGTTTACGGGATCTTAACTCTCCTGAGTCAACTGTCACCTCTCTGCTGGCGAGCTCTGGACATCTGCGAAGTATCTTACACTCAGAGCCGCTATTTACCTTCAGATACAGGGACAAGGATTTTGAATCTGCGTCTGCAGCACTGGATGCTTACATCGAAGACTTTGAAAGGAGTGAGCTCAAAAAATCTCCAACGAGAATTCATTTGCGGACAGATCGGTATGCCAACTCCTTTCCTCTCCGAAGTAGGGTTAGAAATAAAGATGGTAAGTACCACATACTATCTGTACTAAAACTTCATTTTTAAATTTCCTGTAGATACACCTACATAGATAATGAGTGCATTTTGCAAACTAATTGAACGATGTCATTGTTTCTTTGTATCGTATGTTGATGTTGCAGTTCTTCAAACGAAGCTGACAAACAAGGAACTGGACTTCCTGACTCTCCCAGTAGGCGTCCATCACCAGGAAATGGACCGCCTCAGTGTGACCACTGATGACCTGTTGGTCTTACCCTGTAACGGCTCCCTACCCATCACCCGCACCTCTGCATTCCTCTCCCAGTCAGGTGGCCAGCCTGGGAGCTACTGTCTGAGCCAGCACGCCCACACTAACCCCTCCCGTCAGCATAGACCCAGACAAAGCAGAGCAGACATAGCTTGCGCCCAACATTCTACCTGTTACAATCTCCTCCGGCCTGGGCACCAAGTAAAGAGAGTCCCCATGCCAGCGCCTTCGACAGGCCTCGGTTCGAAAAGCGGTCGAAAACCCCACGATCAAGCCCTCGAGCAGACCCCAGCAAGGGATCCCGCCGATCCGGCCTCGCCCCACCGCTACCCCCGCTGGATGACCAGCCAGAAGGCTGAGATGGACATGTCTGGCATCACCAGCATCCCTGACATGAAGTACCCTGCCTGGATTCAGGAGTGCGCACTTCCCTTAGACACCCCCACCGGTAAGCCCTCCTACGAGAAGACAGCGACCGGTCGCCAGCGGCAACCCCGCTCTTCTAAAGTGCCCTATTGGCTGGAAGAGCTTGAGGCCTCCTACGAGAGGCTGCAGTTGGATAGCGTTGGGCATTCTGGAGGTAGCAGCGCTTCCGACGACCTGCGAGGAGACCCAACGGCTTCTCCTTTCAAAGGGGAGGCTGGCCTCAGGACGCCGAGGCAGCGGTTTGCTGAGCAACTGTCCCAGACTGCTGAGGGTGACAGCAGGGATACGGACCATCGATCCCGCGGTCAGTAGAACGCCCCCCCCGCGACAGCCCCTTCCCGAAACAACCAGGCTTATCTCCGAACGCCGAATCGCTCAAATGCAGAGGGTATCAAAGCTTAACACGGGTAACCGGATTTGAGTGTTTTCTCTTTTTAGATGACAGATTGGAGAGATTGATCCTGAAGGGTGAGGTGGCGCTGGGCTCTCCCTCCCCAGGTCTGAGCTACACCCAGCAGCCTGACGTGGACCCAGCCGACAGCAGCGAAGACAGCCTGGAGGCCGAGCGCTCCTGGGAGAACCCTGCTGTCACCTTGTGAGCGGACACTTGATGAGCATATTAGAGAGTGGACTTCGAGGCTTGTTATTGGTCAGACGTGGGCCTTTTGGATTTGCCCATTGTAGAACACTTTCTTTAAAGCCAGATTGAAAGACGAGCTGGTGAAGCGGACCCCTAGGTTTGAACGCAAGTGATGGATTCCGTTGTTTATGTGCTACTTCCCATGCAGTAAGTCACCAGTGCCAGTAGGGGGAGTCGAAAGCCCAATGGTTGCCGATAAGCTTTTCAATGACGAAGAGGTTGTATTTTCTCAATCATCCAACACTATTCGCATGAAATTGTCCTTTCATCACATGATTCTACCCCAAGAACGAACCAATCCGAGTGAATGGATGGGATTCGATACTTAAGAATCCTGACCGTCCTTCCTTCCTCCCCCCCCTCTCCTACCCTGCACTGTCCCAGACTAAAGGTTCCTGCTCCTCAGGCTACAGCAGCAGGAAGGCCCCTGGTCCGGTGGAGGCCCTGAAGCAGATGCTCTTCAGCCTGCAGGCCGTGGAGCAGCAGGTGTCCCAGCCCTCGGCAGACCAGGGACCAGACGCGGCCGCGTCGGACCCCAGGCACCCGGACAACGGACGGACGGAGAGAAACACGGATGGCAACGCTGAAACCGCGAGGGTGAACGGCGGGGGAAAACGACAAATCGTCGGGGGGGGGAGGGGTTATCGTAACGGTAACCATCTGTGTTAACATGCACCATGCTGCGTTTGCTTTTCAGACGAGCAGGGCGGAGTCGGAGGCGTGTGACGCAGCACGCGGCGGGCAGTCGTTACAGAGGTACTTTAGAGGACAAGCCCAGACAGGGTCTTCACCGCTGCCTGTTGCTTTCTCTGCTTCTATAGGTTGCCTAACATTCTGTACCCTGCTCAGTCATACCTTTCTGATTCCCCTAGAGCCCTGCATCACCTCGGGAGGCTGAAGAGTCTAGTGGAAGATCACCGTGAAGCAAAGACTCTGGAAGGAAATGCTTCCTAAAGACCTTGGCTGCTGTTGCTTTATGATCATTATTATATTGATGAAATATGTGTTTGCGAAAGAATTCAAGCACAAAGTGGGACTGAACGTCCAGATCAGACGTGAGTTGGGTACGTTGGGGTAAAAATGGACAAATCTATGCAATTCTGTGCCCAAACATCGAAATCTTTTCGCGGTATGCCGTTTGAAATTCTAATGTGCCATAAAACCGAGTGAGTGTATGTTTATTTACAATTGTTTATTGTAATATTAAAAGGTATTCTAACGTGTGGACAGCATGCTTATATCAGATGGATTTCACAGTATTATATACAAATAAAGAGATGTTGCAAAATGAGATTCTATCCATCACGTGACATCGTATAAGTGGCCGTGTGTATGTGTCCAGATCTGTTCAACGTTCATCTCAAACAGGAAGCCCTCAGTATAAGATTCATCCAAATGACCGCTGAAGTATATTCAAGCCGTTTGGTAACTACTGTCATCTTAACTGGCTCAGAGTACAGGGTATTAAGGCACATTCAGGCCCGATCTCATAATTCATCATAGGTGTGTAACATAATTCTACAGTAACGAACGCTACAGTGTGCTCTCCTGTCTGATCGAATGCCGCTAACCGACAGCCTGTGTCTGTCTGGAATGTGTCCTCAAAGTGGTCCATTTGCAGACCGCAGGTCTCAGTTACTGCAGATGTTGCATGCGATGCATGCAACCGCCAACGCAAGGGCCGCTCAGGTTTTCTGAGCCAGGAGCGTGCTCAGTTTGATCTTGCCATCCATGGAGGCGGTGAGGCAGGTGCCGCAGTCCATGGCCGTGCACCAATCGACAGTGACCACCGGGGCCTTGTGCCCGCCCAGGGGCAGGACGGTCTCCAGTCTGCCATCGCCGCTGTTTAGCTACGGGGGGGGGGAACGGCGAGACAAAGGAAAGATAGACGTCAAATACAGTGGATGGATGGATGGTAGGATGGACGGTAGGATGGACAGTAGGATGGATGGTAGGAAGGACGGTAGGATGTCACCCTACACGTCTACGCTGGAAAGCCTGGGTAGAATTGCAGATGGATTTTAGACCATTACCCTGTGGATGATTCCCCCGTTGTTGGAGCAGGTGAGGACGTGCTGGCCCTCGGAGTCGAAGGCGAACAGGCGTCCTCGAGGAACCTGGACCTGCCTGTACCCGCTGTACCCCGACAGGACGAAGGGGCCCGTGGCGTCCTGAGGCAGGGAGTGGTCCGACTGCTTCACCCCGCATCGATGGATGTTCCACTGGACAAACTGGGGAGAAACAAAACGAGCGAATACGTTAGCTGATACTAGCTATGACGTGTGAACTCTAGAATGACTTCGGATGGGTGATCTATGTTTGTTTGCCTTGTGTTCTCGTCCTTAAGTCTGTCTCACCTTGCCGTCCTCCCCGATACTGATAACGGTGTTCTCGTCGTAGCTGAACTCCACGCTGTACACCTCCCCATCATGGGCCCTCCAGCTCATAGCACACTCGTAGCGCTGCATGTCTGCGGGAGAGAGGGGGCAAGGCGTTCATCTCTCGGTCGACAACCCGCTCGGACGACCACGTCTGTCGTTCCCGTTCGACCTCTATTATCCCAAAACAGGCCGCCGTCGTATCTGCGAAAAAGATCCGCGGAACAGCTCACCAAACAGTCGGATGACTCCGTCGGCCGCGCCCGTGACCAGCAGGTTTCCATTGTGGTTGAAAGCCGTGCAGTTGATGGCCACAGGTCCCGGCTCCAAGGAGAACTGGAGCTGGGGGAGTGGGGGGTGGGGTGGGGGGATGCAGCAGATAGATTAGCCTGAACATCCAGAAGTCACGGTGCGTTTGACGGTTCCACCACCCAGTCTTCAGAGAAGATCCCGGCCCGGCGAGAGGGAGAGTTACCTGGGGTTTGACGGTCTTGGTGTCCCAGAGCAGCAGCTGGCCGGACACCGGAAAGGGGAGGCGCGTCACCGTCTCGGTCACGCTCCCGGAGCGCCCGGTACCGGTGGGGGCAGCGGCGGAACACACGAACGAGGTGCCGTTGGGGCTGCAGGCCAGGGACAGGATCCTGAAGACACACACGCACGTGGGCTTTGAGACAGCGTGCTTTGATAGACGAGATAGAGAGACTCTGTGTGAAGACCTCGCGTGAGCTCACCGTGGGTGAGTATCATCAATGGTCATCTCGCACAGGTTCTTCTTGGCATCAGTGTCGTACAGTCTCACGGTGCCCACGCCACTTCCAAGTAACAGCTGCAGGACCAAAACAGGGACATGTATCAAGCGAACCGAACCCAAGAACCATCAATGAAATCCCCTGGGGATGCCGTCCAAATGATACACCCTCGGACACTAGCGATGGTCAGGTCATCCGTACCAGTCTGTCTGGTTTGGTGGCCCACTCCAGGGACAGCAGGGGGGACTTGGACATGATTGTGGCCTTGGTCTGCATGATGGGGTTGAAGGACCACACCTTGATGACTCCGTCCACATCCAGACTGGCCACTCTCCGGCCCGAACAGTCCACCCTGGGTGGTGGCGAGGGGGAAGGCGTCAGACAAGGGGGACGGGGGGGTGGACAGGGGACGGTCTGTTTAGCTTCAAAAGCATTCTGATTCCAGTGAGTGTGTATGGAGACGGCGGTGGGGTTCACCTGCAGTGCATGATGGACGAGTGGTGTTCGCCGTACTCCTCCTGGCTCAGCTTGATGAAGGGCTGCTCCGGGGCCAACGCTTCCCCGCTCACGCGAGCCTGGCCCGGCGGGGAGTCCAACGCGTCGCCTTGGACCTCCAGCTGGGGCTCCACATCCAAGCTCTCCTCTCTCCTCTCCGTCATCTGCAAAGGAACCGTTCGTAAGAGCCTTTTCAGGCATCCAGACATCTGAGATGTAGCTACAGGTTCGAGACGCCCGACATAGCGGGGAAGTTGGATCAGATTATCTGGGGTTCAGACCTGAGGGAGGGGCTTGGAGAATAGCTCCTTCCTCTCCTTCTCGTGATCCTGGTGTCTTTTTTGGCGGGTGTGAGTCCCCGAGACGTCAGCGCTTCCAGCAGGGCCGGACGCAGACCTTGAGTCCTTGCAGACTCCCAGTTCTCTAGGTTTTGCCACCTGAAACGAGACCAAGAACGCGAAACAACATGAGCTGTCGAAAAAGCAACGGGGAGAGAAAAAAAAAAAAGGTTCCTGCTGGAATTTCCATGGCAACAGCTTAGCCCCGTCCAATGCAACCCTGAGGATAAACAAGTTAGCATCTCAGGGGAAGTTCCCGGAAAACCAAGAGCTTCTCGATTACTCAGGCCAACATATGGTCTTACTTGATTGGCTCCAGTGTCCTTTCTTCCGAGGGAAGCCTGCGTTGGCGAGGACCCAGCCCCGTGGGGCGTCTTGCCAGGTGCCCGTCTCCCTTGGGGCAGGAATGTGTCGAAGAAGTTGCGAGAAGGCGGTGTGGCGGTCAAGTTGACCGCGCTCTGACTGGACACCAGGTCCCTGTGAGGAAATACCACACGGACGAGATCCTTACAACCTTATGCTAGGTTCTTACCGAATGATTCTCTGTAACACTGCACCTCTAAGCTCTGGTCTGCCTGCAGACATTGTGATAATTCAATTTGCCCTCGAGACAGAGTGACCTTTTTTCGGCTAACCGAAGCCAGTTTAAGCGAAGCCAGGAAACTGGGGAAAGGTAACGTATAGTGTGTCCATTTTGTCCTTCTTTAAGAGAAATCAAAACGCTATAATATACTGTATGTGTTTTGCAGCGACTTGAATAACTCATCGTCAGTTTCTCCTACCATCAGCTGAATTGTGTTTCGCAATAGGTCATTTGAGTATGAGTGCGAGGCAGTATGTGTTTACAAGACGTCTCATTCTTTTGGCTGACTGTCTGAGGCAAACCATGTTGCGTTTCCTTTGATTTCGATTGTTTCTCAACGGATTGCGTGCTCGGCAAAACTGTGTGGCGCAAAGATTCACGTGACAGTCTGATCTCCAAAATCCACTTCCTATTTTCGCCTCCCTTTTCAAAAGGAGAACGACACTACAACGTCCAGTGGTTTCGTCTCCTATCGGTCTGGGGTAGAGAAGACATCCAATTTTGGTGGAGATATCTAGACTGGATAAAAAGGTCATGCTGTCCCTAAGGCACAGTAGAAAACTAGGAGGCATCTCTCAGACACGGAGACATTGACTGGTGACTGAAACAAAGGGATTTGGGGGAAAAACACAACAATTCAAGTGAATTGTTTATTCGTTGTCCTCATCCATAGGTTAAAGCACACGTTAAAAACAGTATAAATAATATCTCAACAATAAGTTAGTCCGTCTACAGTTGCGTGTAACATTAATAAAATACAAAACAGAGATACTTCCCCCCCCAGATATCCTACAGCGTATCTCCCTCCCCCCCCCCCCCCCCCCCCCCCCACACACAAAAAAGAGGTTCATTTCTCTCTCAAAGTCAGTCCTCACAGCTCAGTGTCGCCGAGTCGATCCATGTTTTGAACATAGGGGGGGAGTTTGTGGTGCACCATCTCTTCGTTCTCCTTCCTGAAGCGGGCTCCTCCCTGCAGGGCGAACAGCTGGAAGCAGAGATGGGGGGTGGGGGTGGGGGGGGGTGGGGTGGAAGACAGGGGGAGGCGTGGAGTCACCATGGGAACGTGGCTGCGGGCGGCTATTCGGACGAGGTAACGAGGCGGGCCGAGCTCACCTGTTGCCTCAGCTGCTCGTTCTCCTCCTGCAGTCGGGTCGTTCTCTGGACCTCAGAGTCGAAACACAGCAATACTGGCTGGGGTGTTTCTGTCAAGGAGCCCGCTTAACAGAACAGCCTGAACTACAGGATTTTGGACTTTTTCTACTGAACCCAAAAAAGCTGTGCGATCTATGATACAATAACGACGGATCTCCTCCCAATCGGGCTTCGTAAATCTACAGCGGGTCCGACTGGCACAGACTAGACAACATCTGAAAGAGATTTGACACCACATCCGTTACGCGTGCGCGTGAACGCACACCGGTTATCGAACGTGTTTGCCAACTGAAGTTCGGCTTAGAGAAATGCCTGGAGGAGGGCAGACACGGACCGGGATGCAGGAAGTCACCCCACCCGCTTGTGAAGCGTTGCCTGGAACTGAAGGATATGCATGCACTGGAAGAGAACGCTGAGGAAGTTGTGCAGCGACACCAGGAAGGTGTCTGCCCATTGGCGGGAGAAGTAGGAGGAGAAGGCAGGATTGGTCTCCGGGGAGGGTATGAACGGCAGGATGAACCAATCCCGCCACTCGGGCTGGCCCTGTAGCTCTTGCGCCTGCTTGAGGAAAAAGTCCTGAGTTCTTTCCAGGTTTCTTGACTGTAGGAAGGAAACGAAGAAACGCAAAAGGACACAAGCGTTAGAAAACTCCCGAGCCAGATCGTGTTCCTGTGTGGACACCAGTGACAGGAAGTGATTGTAAATTGAAATCTAGAAGATATAACATCGAAAGGTGATGCTTAGCAGGGACAAGACGCCACTCTGCACGCACCTGGATAGTATAAACGACATAGTATCTGAACAAGCTCGTTCTTAGTTTGTTGACAGTGGGCCTGTAGATATCCTCTAGTCGGCAGAACAGTCGTCGGTCCAGATAACCCCAGTAATCTTTCAGTCCCGTCAGGTCAAAGTTCTGAATAAACAACTGGAGCTGATCGATAATCTTGTCCACCTGATCAAAGGGAGAAAATAAATAAATAAACTGTTCGCCAGAATCATCATAGGTCATTAGATTGGGGCCACCACCATCCACTAAACATGCCAGCTAACGTCCGATCTTCACTGCTTTCGTAGCAACGTTATACCGCTTATCTGTCCGTAACCGATCGCTTTAATGACGAGATCAGCTACACTTATACATACCCTGAACCCCTTTTCTTTGTCGGCTTTGATTTCTGAGTCAAGGGTCTTCAACGTGGTGGTAAATCCACGATATGTCAGGTATTCTCGGAGCTGCTCCTCCGTTCGCTCCACAGCTGAACTCATCTTCTTGCCCCTGTAACCACTAATATATGCAAGCCTTAAATGTTCATATCCAATTCTGTATGCGGTGCATTTAGAAACCGTTTCATGTATGCAAAGCTACGTACGTGTATCTTTGTTATTGAGTTGGAAGTTAGCTTACTATTCAACTAGTTGAGGAGAGGGGGGGAAGCTATCCGTCTAGCATGCTATCAGCTAGAGCTAACTTCATTGGCACCATACATTTGCTAAGATTCCTCGTTGAGACAGACGATTCCTACTCTATCGCTGCCAGCTCAGTACTAGTGGATACCACATGTGCAGGACAACTAGGGAACGTGGAAATAATACGATCTAGTTCAGGTTTCCAATGAGAACTTACCAGGTATGGTGACAGCAGTGAAGGGCTTCCTTGTTTTCGTTTCCTCGAGACGATCATGTGATTAGTGCTAGGAGTTACTCCACTAGATGGTGCACCTTCACATCCAAATATTTCCCTCGGAATTCCTCTACTTGATCTCTCTAATAGACAGCTGGATGCTCCATGAAGGGACATTCTATTTAGCAAATAAAATGTGCTTCGTACGCATGTTAAAACATTCAATTTCTTGCAGCGGTGCAGCGCAATTAAGCTTTTTTGGGGGGGAATTCAACCAACCGTGTCAAATCACAAACAGCCATAAGTAATCTCGACAAACGAAGGTTCACAACGTTCACAAATGTCCGTTATATCGTTAGGCTGCTAAAACGGTATTTTGTTGCAGATTCATCTGTATGTTTTGTGGTTGATGCATGCTTTTCGTCTCACTTTTCTTCAACTTCTCACTCAAAACCATAGTAACGAAGTGAACGAGTATATTGGCAGCCCTGTCTAGCTTCTCTTATGATTTTAGAAGAGCAACAATAGAAGATTTCATCAACTTTATTAACTTAATAAAAAAAAAGAAAGGAGTACATGAACCGAGAAGAAAAAAAAACATTTGTATTCAAGCACATAGTCTATCACACAATGCAACACCTCCAAGCCAGTACAAAACAAAGAATTAAGGGTCTATGAAATTGAGTAAATAATTACATGGGCCACAAAATGTCATTCAGTCTGTTTAAAGAGATGGAGCAGACGGATACTAACACGTGTCCACATGGTTTTGTCTTCAGAAGACAGTGTTTTGGTTACCAAACCTCGACAGGTACTGCAGTCCGTAAGGCTACTACGTTCTAGGAGCGAGGCCATGTTATTTCCTATTGCCCCAACAGCACAGCAGAAACCTTGACTGGAGACAACTGCTTCAGTTTGTGCCCTTAAGTCGAGCTCTTTAGGGTAAATCGGCGTACTGTCAGAGTCACGGGCATCAAACATATGAACAACTTCAAAGCTCATTGCCAGGTTGATCATGCTCACGGTGCACTGAAATATGCAACAACCTGACTGACTGGCATTAGTGCACACACAAAACTCACAGCAGGCATTGGAATATTTAAACGTTTCTTTTCTCAATACACATGACACACATATTCAAAAATAAAAGCTCTCGGAGGTACTTCGACTCATGTCAACCTGGGCACATTATACATAAATCATATTTTGCTTTAAGTTCTTTAATGCGTTAAATATATCTATTATAATAGCTCACAATCTTTACAAATGATCGGACAGAATTGTTGGTCAAAAGAGCATACCAGGCACAAAGAGACTCTTCCAGACAATGTAAACTTTCGGAATGGATTTGAGACATATTTCAAAAATTTCCTATTCATGAGTTACACGATTCATTTGCCCCCAACACCACAAGAATAACACTCAAATACTGCTGAAATCGTCAAAGGGTTAAATACTTGAAAGAATAAGGCCAGGTAAGAACCAAGAGCGGAAGAAAAAAAATTAAATTCAAGAGAGGGAAGAAATCTCATAATTTGGTCCCAAAGATTGTCACATTTAAAAATTCAAATTAGTCAGCAAAGGTATCGTTTTCATTTCGAGTTTCCATCCTTTTAGCGGTAGACAAACCTTAGGTGTTAAAGTGACATTCAACGGATACAACTTGCTTTTATCTACGCCGTGCATTGTCATGGGCTAGCCTACAGCAGATATTACCAGTATACAGAATATACATGTTCATGTGCTAAAACATGTTCTTGATATCACGGTTGTATGAGAATGGACGCCAAGGCTAAATCGATTTATGATGACACAGCTGTTTGGCACACGCCCCGTCTTGACTGACTCAAATGCGCCATTTCCAACCCGTTAACCGACTGTGCATGGAGTTCAGATTGAAGGATGGGAAAACGTGTTGCACTGTCAACGGACATGCAACAGTGGAGCCACAGTCATCACCTGGTCAGTGGGCTACAGGGATATACTGTTCTTGAGCTGGCAGTGAACCATGCTTAATCTCACTTCATGTTGTCATCCCCCGAATGAACCTAGCGGTATTTGTAAGGCAAAAAATAAAATAAAATCGACAATGGATTGAGTTCGTTTTGACCTTGTACAACCATTCTCAGAGGAATGGGTCACGTCTATGACCGTGATTGGTTAAAAACGTCAGGCTTGAGTCAGTCACACGCCAGGGGTGAAGTTATTATCGTAGTTTGGATCCTATCACAGCCAGTGGCCATGATAGGGGAGCGCACAAATATCAACATGGGATAACAAGTATTAAAGTTCAATCATGAGACTAATGGGATCCCTTTAGTCCGCTACTGAATAATCTTACCTTTAAATAGTGGATAAATAACTTGCTTTATCGAACATCTACTTGTCTATCTTCTGCTTAAGCATGTGATGCTGTAGGATGGGACAAATCCTCCACGCATTTGGCCACAAATCAACACCGAAACAACACCATGAATCCAGATCCTTAAAGAAAGATGAGTAGCGACGTCGGTTTAGCACGCTATTTTCACCTATTGTTTATGTACAGTAAAAATAAAAAAAAACACACTGTTAGTAGTGTACTTTACTTGTGTTAAATACTGAATGTTGTATTTGTCATTGTGTGTACAGCGTTTAGTTCGATCGATATGTTCCATTCAGATGTGCACCGCTGTGGATTTGAAGATTGCGGTCAAGATTTGTGTTGGACTTCAACCACGGCCAGATGGACAGACAGACAGACAGACAGACAGCCTCGGATCTCTGCTCTCTGGCACGCATCTTATGAGGATGGATTCAAGCATGTTGTTGGAGTTAAGAAGCCATTTGTGCAATCTTGTGTTTTTTCCCCCACAACAAATCATACATGTCCACTCTAGGAAACTGGTGCAAAGAGATTGTTGCACGCGTGTGTGTGTGTCAACATTAAAGGCCCTTGACACATCGACTGACTGACACAAACAGACAGAACAGGTAGTCAGGCAGGCAAAGAGACAGACAGAAAGACAAACCGACAAACATCCAAAGACAGACAGACAGACAGACAGGAAGGCAGGCAGGCAGGCAGTCAGACAAACTCATAAGACTTGAGGCAATGTTGAGGTGTATTTGGCACTGAGAGAACTGTTGCTCTAAGCAGTTAGCATTGTATGGATTCTGATCCTTTGGTCTGGGATATTGTAAAACACACAGACACCAAATCTGCCTTCAGACAGTCATGCCAGAGAGCGTGCTGGTATACACCAGGTCTCTGTTCACACATCATGCAATATCTATCTCTGACAACAGGAAGCTGGAGAACACGACGCCATACATTTCATAGGGGGGAGAATAGAGGATTAAGCTTGTTCAAATTGGTCCTCCTCAATCGCTGTGATTTGGCTGACGAAAGGTTGAGCGATAAACTTCAGGTTCTACCGTCGGTTAGGTGTTCGACGATCTAGAAGAGTATTTGTCGCGCTCGATCGTTTACGAATGACGTGTTTGGCAACTACAAGGGACGCATTTTATTTTCCGAGAAAAACTGTCCAAAAAGAAACCGGACTTGAAAAACCTAACTGCAAAATAAACACAAAAACCCAAATCAAAAATGAAAAAGGTAAATAACAGGTTGTACTTGCTTACGACATTGGTTATGGATGGGGCCTTATCAGCCAAGGCAGTAGATTTAATTGGACAAATACTTGTAGTGAGGGCACATGGCATTGGCCAACACCAGAGTGGGCGGGTAACATCCCAAGCCTTGCCCTCGGAGAGGCCAGAACAGACGCACAACCAGCACATGCTGCCTTGTAACATAGTAGCAACCCCATTGTAGTGTCCCCGATCCTCACACACAAGCTGTGGCCAGGCTGCACTTCCATGTCTGTCCACCAGAGGGAACGGAGGGGGGGGGGACAGGGCTTTGAGAACCAGACAGGGACCCACGAGCAGGGGTGGGGGAGGAGGAGTGTGGAGGGGGCGGGGAAAGAAGGATCTAGCATGCGCACTTCTTCTCGCTGGGCTCGGCGGGCCCCAGCTTGGTGGCTCCGCCCCCGTTCTGGGGCTCGGCCGGGGGCTTGTCGACGCACTGCTCCATGCGCTTCATGACCAGGTCCAGCAGCGTGATGACCGCCTTGTCCACCTCGGCGCCGGTGGCCGCGCTCGTCTCAAAGTAGGGGATCCTGCAGGGTGGGGGACGGGGGGGGACAGGACAGTCACACAGGGTTAGCATCAGGATAAGCGACGTCAGATATCCCAGAATGCATCTCCATCTATCCCTGCTCCATGTGTCCACGAGTCCGAATATTTTGAAAATGTACTTTGTCTGTTTTCTTTGTTTCCTTTGCCAAGAGCAGCTCTTTGTTACTAAACAGCGACGCTGTAATCTCCAGTGGACTTCGTCGACTAGAAAAATGACACACCGAAATCTGAAAAGCCTAAATGGGCCACGGTGCAGCACTAAAGAAGGTGACGATCAAGCTCTCTATTACTATTGATCATCGATTCCACAAAGAGAGAGAGAGATGGACCTGGAAGCCCTCCGCCATCACTATCAGAGCTGACAAGACCGTAACGTTTACTCGACCACAGAGACCGACTACGCCCTGCGAGACTCGCACATCGATCGCCCGAAGACTGAATAGTGTCGGGGATGATCACGTCTTTTAAAAGGGACCGGTATAGACTTCCTGCCATTAGAAACCGTTCAAGGTGAATGATTCAGCTTGCAAGGCCCCCAGACGCGTTGGGCCCCCAGGCGTGGACTTACCCGTACTTGTCGGCCAGCTCCTTGGCCTGCTTCTCCTGGACTTCCCTCTGATCGGCCAGGTCGGCTTTGTTGCCCACCAACACGATGTCTGGGTTCTCGCAGTAGGCGTTAGCCTGCAGCTGACCTGCGGAGGAAGAGCGGGGAGGTTTCCTCTTAAGGCACGCTCGTCTGTTACCGCAGTGTCGCAACGACGGGGGGGAACGACTTGAACTGACGAGAGCGGTGCGGGAAGGGTGAGGTAGGAGGGGAGGAGAGAGAGGAGAGGGGGAGGTGGGAAGGAAGGAGGAAGGGGGAGATGAGAGGAAAGTGTGAGGGCTGTGGTGAAAGGGAAAGGAGTGGGGGCAAGAACAATACAAAAGTGGGGAGGGCGGTGGGGGGGGAGAGGAGGAGAGGGGGCGAGAGACAGGAGAGGGGTGGGGGGAGAGGGGGGAGGAGCAGGGAGAGTGGGGAGGCGGGCCACGTACTCATCCAGTTGCGTACGTTGAGGAAGCTCTGCTGGCTGGTCAGATCGAACATAAGGAGGAACCCCATGGCGTCTCTGAAGAAGGCTGTGGTCAGACTCCTGAACCTGGAGGACAAAGCATGGCACACGCCCACGCCTTACACCAGGGTCCGGCCGGGAATCGAACATCCAGCTGCAGCCTAAACATCCTGCCAAGCTGTTGCTACCGTGCTGTAGCTACCAAACCAGAGCTGACCGGAACATATGCAACACCTCCGCAAAAATATGTACATGGGCAACGTCCTTCAGAAGCGCTTTTCAAACGCAACAGCTTACATTTCATTTTGACATACGGCTGCTTTCGCCAGGCCTGAAATAACACATATTGCATAACAAGGCCCCCCCTTTTTCCTCCTCTCTCTTTCCTTGAGTCGTCGTACTATGAGTCATGCTTTTCTAAACCCATTGGCAGCCTCCAATCACCGGAGCGAGCCGTTTCTCACGTCAAGTCTCAGCTGGAGGGCGGAGAAGGAGAATTGGTGTCGCGAGCGTTTGGACTCGACGAGGCTCCGTGTTTTTTCCCCGAACGGGTGTTTCTAGCAGGTTCCCCCCCCGAAAACGCGCGACGCCTTCGTTCTCGAGGAAGGTGTCGGCTGTGCGAGCGCTGGAAAGACGTCACTCCGGCAGTGAGCCGAGACCGACGTCATCAGACAGTGTTCTTGTTGTGAGAGAAAACACACCCACCCCCCCTGCGAAAGCTTGTTTTATGTCCTCCAAATCAGATCCTCAAGGCTAATCTGCATGCACAACACGCTAGCCACACCCTCCCTCAAAGAAAAGTAACAATGAAACCGGTCTCAGGTTAGAATACGACCCTGGTTTTTCTTAACATTGGAGACCTTGGCAGCTGGTTTGCTGCCATCCCTTATCAACCTGGATGATAAGGGATGATAAGGGAAACCTTAGGGGAGCCATCCAGTGTATATTACCTCTCCTGGCCTGCTGTGTCCCAGAGCTGGAGGTGGACCTTGAAGGTCTTCCCTGTGGTGGTCCCATTAGGGCTGGACGCCGTGTACACCTAAAACAAACAAACACACACACAAGCATGAGACACCGTCAAAATGTGACAATATGACCTTTTTTTAAAGGTTCTTCCTCACGTCAACGGCGCACCTATAGAACGTCGAGGCCTGGGACCGTTGCCAACCTGAAGCGAAGAAGTCTACCAAGCCGTAGCCAGTCCGCTAAATCCTATCTGTGAGATCGAAGGTGGCTAGCCGAGGAAACAGCAACCTCCTGTCCTTAGCATGCGTGTCTGCGCAGTGTTTGGCGAAGGCAGTTGCTGTCATTTACCGGCACCTTCCATGCTTCGATAAGAAAAGATGCCGGTTTATAAAGCGTGGCAGAGAACGGTTTCGACTCTAAACCGAGAGAACGGTTTGCTCCGAACCTTAGAGCAACGCATGACACAAAAAGCCCTGGGGTTGAAATCATGATCAGATCTTTCCCCTCAGAATGGAAGACCTCTCCGTGGTCTCGCGCGCACGCGCACGCTTGCCAGGTTACATCTTCCTTGAGCGCTAAAGCCCTGGGACCGCTATCAGACGGGTAAACGCTTCGGGCGGTCCGTGTTCTTCACGCCATTTAAGGTGCGTTTCGCGTCGACTCAGCAGGGTTGGCCACAGAGTAGTTCTGGGTGTGTCAGGGAAAAGACAAGGCGCGGTAGAAAGCGGCCTCTTGATCAGATATCAGTCTTACACGGAATTCATTTCCAAAACCACCGTTTGAAATGAAGGCCTTCAATCAGTCAATATGGCACCTTTAGTTATTGAGCAATATGCCATCTGCTGTGCAAAGCACTTGTTTTAATAGACGGTATACTCAGTACGCTATTACCTTGCCTTATTCATGCCCCTAGGATTTTACGAGAGACTGAAAGTAACGAATCGGTGCCAAACCACTATAACATTGCACCTCTGCATCGAAAAATAGACGTCATTTGGCCGGAATGTTGTACTTGGTACGCCAATGCCTGTCGGCTAGATGTCTTAGTAAGCGTTTGTAATTTGGTCAAAATCCCCAAAGATTACGAGGAGAGCGAGACAAACGTAAACTAAAGAGCGTCAAGTTCCTCTCCAGATGAGGCAGAAGCAGACTGCAGTATCGCACGATGAAGGGGACCACGGGACCAGTCTAGACGCGCCGGCTCATCGCCAAGGAGGTAGCGTCTGCCGGACGTGACGTTGATCAACACCTCGTTTCCATTTGCTTTGAAGCGTCTAAACGATGGGCTGAACGAGGGGGCAGGAATCTAATCGGCTGAGCGGTAGACGTTCCTGACTCCGTCCCTCCAAAGGTCGCCTGAGGTCGTTGAACCTGGTTCGGCGTCGCTCAGGTGTTTTTGAGAGACCCCACCCCCCACCCCCGCTAGGATCCCCGGACCACCTCAAATCCTCACATGCCGTTCCAGATGTAGTCATCTGTGGGAGATGTTGAACGTCTTCATGAATCTTTCCACAAAACAAAAAAATATATAACTTCGTCTTTAAACTTCCATCTGTGTGAATTGACATAAAGCACAGGCATTCCCACTGCCTTTGTCAACACACAAAGACACACCCACTCTCTCCCTCATCAGCTTGAGTGACCTGACAAACAATGGCAGGCAGAAAGGGGGAAATAGTACTCATGTATGTCCCATACAGAACGGGAGGTTATAAAACATGTATTGGACTGATTGTAGCTACATCTTTCACGTGGCCCGGGCAGGACTGGTCTTGCTTGCTGGGTTGGTGTGGCTGGCCAGCTGTCTTGGTCTGGTCTGACTGGCTGGATGGCTGTCTTGGGCTGGGCTGGGCTGGGCTAGGCTAGGCTGGGCCGGGCTGGCTGACAGTCCAGGTCTTATCAGTCACACTGACTATGGTGACTATGTAAATCTCCCCACTACCTCTTACTATTGTGGCATTTACAGACCAAATACAGCATTTCATGCCAAAAAAAAGTCCAAATAGGTTGAGTTTGAATCCCAACGCTGTATCAGCGAGACTGCCCTTGTCATGAGGGCTGTCTAACCAGGTCCCAAAGAGGCAGTGAAATCAAAGCTCGCCAGCTCTTCACACATCCCTATTTTGATGTAACTTCCCCCTCCCTACCCCCTCTCTCCTACGACTCTCTGCTGCCTCCGAATACCACTGTAACTCAGGTTGACACCGATCGACCAGGAGAGGAGAGGAGACTGGCTTAGAGGAGGGCGAGACAGGAGGAGCATAACTCTCCCTGTCTTCCGAGAACCTTCTGGAGAGGCCTGGTGAACCCCCCCCCCTCCTCCCCCACCAGCACCCCCTCCCCCTCCCCTGGCTGTACTTACCACTCTCTTTTCCCTGAAGTCGATGCCCACTGTGGTGATGAACTTGGGGTTGAATTTGTTGTCGGTGTACCGGTACAGGAAGGTGGTCTTCCCCACTCCTGAGTCCCCCAAAGCCAGGAGCTTGATCAGGTAATCATAGTCCCCATCAGTCATAGTGCTGACTGCGCTGAACCTGTCAAAACACAAACACACAACACCCGTGTCACTGCGGTCCAGAGCCACCGCACCAAAAGCGCCACCTCAGTTTCAAAACGACGACATAGTAGATAAAGCATGTTCATTGGCCAGCTGTTTGGCGCAGACATGTCCACATGTCCCCCCGGTCCACAGGGGTGGGGGGGGGGGGTCTCTGCCCCCCCCCCCCCCACCCCCCGACTAAACCAAACGTTGGTCGAGAGGATAGAGCGAATCTGTCACTTTTACGATTGCGGCAGACTGGACCGCTCTTGCTTGTTTGGGTCCCTTGAATGATGATGGCGGAGGGCAGAAGGGTCGTGGAGGCCTTCTGGGAAAGGACTGGCGAACACTGCATGTATGGAAAGCGTGTGTGTGAGTGTGTGTGTGTGAGTGTGTATGAGTGTGTGAGAGTGTCCCTGTGCTGTGTGGGTCCTGTGTGCGCTCACTAAGCAGAGGCAGCACATGATGTCTACTTTGGCTCCACGTGAGCGATCAGGAGGTTCGCTGGAGATCTGGGAGAGCTCCGTCAGGGTGCCCGGGCCACCTTCTCCTTGCAAACTCCCCGCCTAACCCCCCCCCCCCGACAAAAAAGTAACCTAATGGAATACCAGTGATCATCACCGGGTAGAGAGAGACGGAAACAGTCGAGAGAAGGGGGGGGGGGGGTGGTATCGGCTCGTCCTCACCGTGCTTGTTCTGGCCCTTGTTTGTTTGCCTCCAAGCCAAATGTGTTATATTTAGACAAGGAGATCATGCGACTCCAATTCACTCAGTTGAGTAGCTGAGCGAGGCTTGCAGGGCAGGCGGCTTCAGAGATGGAACACCAACCCTCCTTATTACACAGCATCCCTCCCCCCAAGCCATTGTGTAAATGGTTCTTAACAGGCCCTGAGGGAGGGGTCAACCCTATTGATCTGCTGTCATTGGTCGGGAGTCAGGAAGGCCCGAGGATGTGATTAGACCGTCATGAGCTGCGGACCTTGCTGCCGCTTCGGGGGGACGGGACGTCGTTGACAGCGAGGGGGGGGGGGGTCAGGTGACTCCAGATATGGCAGACATATCTCCCCTCCCATGTCTGCGTGGGAGAAATCGCGTTCAAGCTGTTTCGTACCGGTTTCATGTACATTTCTGACTGAACCTCTGATGTCCAGCCAACCAAAGCAGTTCAGCTCGTGGCTATTTTTCCCCATTTATTTGCCATTTCTGCTCCCGAAAAAAAAAGCTCAGCTTCGGGGGGGGTGACAAGAGTCCTACCGACTTAGCCGTACTTCAGAGGGGGAAAAACAGCAAAAAAGCTGTTATATAACGGCAAATCTTGTAATGATAAAATACTCAACTAGATTAAACATTAAAGCTCATGAAAGACGCATGACTTTGAACGAAAGGAGGCGCACGGGAGAGGAGTCGAGAGGGAGAGGAGGGGGGGAAACGGAGGGGAGGGGGAGGGGGAGGGAAAGGAGAGAAACAGTATTCCACCCAGGCGTCCGAGTGTTTCGATGAGATTAAAGAGAGAAACACCACGTTGTTGCGTGACGCGCCATGCTGCGTTCGGACGCCATACTGCCTCTGGATTTCGCTTCTGATATCCGATGCCAAAAGAAGCAGCGTTTTCTACTGCGGGGAGCTGATAAGAAACCGTGAACCAATGAAACGAAGCGAAGTCCCCGTGGCCTGAGCGAGTGCACCATGGGAGGAGATCTCGATAACGTGCGGCGGAGAGAGAAACCGTCAGGTGGGCTACCAGAAGGTTCTAGAACAGCAATGTCTACCCCCCCCCCTCCCTCACTACAGCCACAGCACTCCCAGGTCTCCACAGACAGCCTATCAACATGACCTTGTTTCCACTAAACTCTTACCGTGCCAGCGCGCGCACACTCTCAAGTCACCTGAGAAGTGATCCACAGGTTAGCCATCAGAACCATGGCAGAACTGCAGGGGTAGGGGGTGGATGTCCCGCTGAATGGTACTGACTATCAGGGGTGGGGGGGGGTTGCGAACGTATGCGTTTACTGTGGTCACATTTCCAGAGCCTCGCGCTCTTGCGTCACCGCAAGAAGCTCCTGGAATGTGTTTGGGGTAGGGCTTTTTCTTCCGGTCCTTTCCGCGTGGAGTTCTGGATGATCTCCATGTGCTCACGTTGGTTTCCTCCACAAAATAACCAGCCAATGAAATCAAAAGGAAAGCAGAGTGGATCACCCCTCCTGGCCAGGATTTAGGGGGTGAGCTTTCGGCCTTTGCTCGCCTTGACGTGGCGAGCAAACACGTGGAGGATCACGCCTGGTTGCCTTGGCAGGACAGATAAAGGATGGGTGCATTCTGGGAGTGTACGTTTCTACGGTTGACGCTCCCTGCATGCAATTAATTGTCAGCGATTCCTATTTGCACCATATCTGGTTCACACTGACAAACAACAAATGTTTCTTCTTGTCAACGTGCAAACTGACATTTCGCAAGCTTTTCGGTAGACTTGATAATCAGCATCGATAACAGAACTTTCTGGGAGATAAAAAATGGTTTTACATTCTTCTCTATAGCCCTTTTTTCCCCACCTCCTATCCCCCTTTAAGAATGTGGACTTTAATGGCACTAATGAATATTGACCACTGACCAGTCGCAATCAAATCAGTTAAGCCCCTTCAGAAGGTACAATTGAATTATTTTAATTACAAGCAACAACCTTTAGGACAACCGGAGAAAAGTACCCTTTAAAGGCCATCTCCGCATCAGGTGGTTTGGTCTGGAAGCCTGAGCAAACACCGTAGGGCGGCTTGGGGACGTGGAGAAAAGCACGGACGGGTTGAACCACTTGGCTTTCAGCGAGGCGGCTTGGCTCCCTGTGTGGCTCGGTAGCCCACGGGGCCTCTCTCTCTCTGTGTCTCTCTCTCTCTCTCTCTCTGTGTCTCTCTATCTATCTCTCTCCGCAGGGGTGGGGCTAACATCTGTAGCTGGAGCCGCCCTGGCCCGCCACAAAGGTTAGCAGAGCCGTTAGCTGCCCTGGGAGGTCTCCACGACTCGCGCCCGGTGGGGAGAGAGGGGAGGATGGGAAAGGACCTCGCAAGAGAGAGAGAGAGAGAGAGAAAGAGACAGAGAGAGAGAGACAGAGAGAGAGAGACAGAGAGACAGAGAGAGCAGAGGTGCTACCGCGGTCGTACTTCGGTGTATTATTCAGGGTAAGTACGAATTAGCACCAAATTGCCCAACTGCATCGAACGAAAAGGAACAGGTTTGCTCCTGCCCAGCCCTTCCCCTACGAAATATGCAGCTGTTTTTTTAAACGCAGGTCATTACTCTATTCTGTCCTATTCTCTTGATCAGATCACTGGCTAATGCGAAGCCCCTATTGACTTCAGGTCAATGCCATTCTGCTGAGCGGCTGTAGCTCAGTGCCGGAAACAAGAAGAGGAACTAAATGGATCTTTGACCCGACAAACCTGCTTTTGTTCACCGCATCATTGTAAAACAGCTCCATCGATGAGGCCAGAGCACTACTGGGCGCGCAGGGAAAGGCGCGTATCGATCGGCGTGGACGTCGATCGGCGTGGACGACAAGCGTGGAATCGCGAGATCCATATTTTTATGCGTCAAAAGTTGTTGCGATAGTTGAAGTTTCGACTACGGCAGCTAGGCTGAGCAATGACCCCCCTGTCTGGCTGTGTAGACAGCTCACAGATAGGGAGGGGGGGGGAGGGCATGCAACGAACAACACCCCCCACCCCCCCAAACAAACTCCCATGCGATATAAAGCAAGTACACAAGGACATCTCACCCTCTGCTAAACAAGCTGCGCTTGACAAACAGGAGTGGAAGAACAGCCCCTGATAGACGGGGGTAGCTGTTCCTCTTAATTACCCCGCGTAACGACGCCATTTGCAAGTCAATGGTATTTTAATGAACAAGCTGCAGGTATTGGGACCAAGACAAACTGCGCTGGACACGAGAGGCTCGGTTGTGTGTGAAGGGTGCTGCTTTTAACATTGTTTGTCTTGTCTTAGGGCTGGGTGTGTGTGTGTGTGTGTGGGGGGGGTGGATCTGGATCCAAGCAGTAAAACTGGGTCAAAAAACACAGTTGCTCTCTGTCCTCCTCCTTGCGGAGAACCACAAGGAGCAGTGGCGAAGTGTTGTCTCCCCCCCCCCGCCGGTCACATGACACTGTCCATTAAAGACTGGGAGGAGGAGGAGGGGGGGGTTGAGCAGGGCGTTGGGTGCGATGGAGGACCTTCCAGATGTAGAACCGCGGTCACCGCGCAACCCCCCCCCCCCCCCCCCGTCTATCTGTCCCGTTTGTCGCCCGCAGGAAGCCAGATGCTTCGTTTTCCTCCCGCATCGCCAGTCGGCGAACGGAGAAACGTCCCCCCCCCCCCCCCCCCCCCTTTTTTTTAAGCAGAGGGTCAGTTGTCACTGCGAAAGTTTAGAGGGGAAAATACAAAAGCACTTTCTGGAGGCTCGACGCCGCGCCGGTGAGTTGCTCTTTGATTGTTGACATCGAGAGTGAGTTTCCGGCAAGGTAATAAGAATCTGGAGCACCCGTGCTGATTAAGCACAACTTCGACAAGCTCCATAAAGCACAAGGAAACGTCAGATGCATGACCAATAACCAAAGGTCATCTACACAGTTCAGATTCACTTCAAACCAAAGCCGAAATCTTCTC